>PYXC01002775.1:2520000-2702500 GCA_015244755.2 Tenualosa ilisha | reverse complement strand
GAGTGTTTAAGCGCCTGTGTGCGTGCGTGTGTGTGTATGTGTGACACGTGCATAATTATCAATGGGTAAGCATAGCCTTTTTTACATATCCACTGCAGTTGGATTGTCCTTGTGTGTGTGTGTGTATGTGTGTGTGTGCGCGCGTGTGTGTGTGTGTGTTCTTTATTTAGTTTAGACTGCAGTATTTCTATGTCCATATTGACATTGCTGTATATGAAGATATGGATACTATGCCAATGTAAAGAGTGTAAATAGTACATAGTGTACATAGTGTCTGTATGTATGTGTGTGTGTGTGCGTGCGCGTGCTTGTGTGTTTACCTGCCGGTTGCTGCGGAAGGTGTACATGTGATAGAGTATAGGGATGAGCTTCCTCTCGGGGGCGGGGGTGATCAGGTCACTATGCACCTTCAGCTCGCGCACCATCAGGTCCACCAGGTAGGTGCCCAGCTGGATGCCCAGCACATTAGGCCAGGGCGTGTCGCTAGACAACAGGGACGGGCCTGTACTCAGTTCCGCCTCCAGCTCCATCCATCGCTCCCGGGGCAACACGTTGTTGGCCTAAAGGGCCAGAGGTCATACGTGTGGGAGACATGTGACCCAATCGCACCGCACACTGTTTACATTATCAACTCCCGACGAGGCAGAATGGACTCTTTGTCCTTGAGAGGTATTGCGCAAAGCAGGATTTACTTAGGATTTATGCTGATAACTGCATTGAGCAAAACCAGCTATGAGTCGGCAGATTTTACTCATGAGAGCTATTTAAAATACCTTGCCTACTTTGATGACCCCTGGCATGGTGGATATATTCTGTCGATACCTTTTTAAAATAGTCTGATGACATCTACATCTGTACATAACTGTCTATAGCACATCTGTATATACTTAATACATCTGTACATAACTATCTCTATAGCACATCTATATATTGCCCTTACATTGAATCTCTATAGCACATCTGTATATTACCCTTACTATCTCTTCACCTAACATGTATATTGCTCCTCTGTCTATTTATTATTACTACTCTTATCTGTATATAATCTGCTCTTTACTGCTGTACATACTGCATACTGTATATACTGCACTTGCTGCTCTTTGCACTTCTGATTAGATGCCAAACTGCATTTCGTTACCTGTATTTATACATGTGTAATGACAATAAAGTTAAATCTAATCTAAAAAAAAACAAAAAAAAAACATTATACACATAAGCTTCCTGACATACCATACCCATACAAAAGAAAACTCAACAGAAAGACAACTAAACTCCTGCTGTGGTGAACAGTATTTGTGGTGAGATTCTGGCCACTCTGACACTAGCAGTACGGCATTAGCAAAAAGTCATTGCATGGCCACTACAAAACAAAGCAACAGAATCCCAATCAGTCAGAGCATCACTGGTGCTATACCGGCGTGTCTTCGGCTAGCAGGCTAACATATGAACTGTAGATCTGAGCCAGCTTGTCCACCATCTGGCTGTGGGCCTTCTGGCGTAAGGTGAACTTGCTGTGCACTCGGTTTCCCAGCTCCTTGGCGATGTACAACAGCGACTCTCCACTGGGCGGCAGGTTGGTCAGACACTGAGGAAGGAGGAAATGAACAGGCATCCATCAGTGGCTGGCAGCTAGGGCTTACCGTCTAATGGTACCAGGAAAGATCAATGAAAACTGACCAAGACAGAGCAGCATAATACATAAGTGGGAGTGTCACATAACATCACAATATACATTTTTCAATGATCTTCTGTATCAGCGTATGAGGGCTCGACTTTGGTCTGCATAAAGGGGGATCCACCCCCCTTGCGAAAACAGAACACATAACTTAACGTTTGTGCCTCTTGCTCCGCTTTTACTCTATCTGGTACCAGTTAGCCATTACATTGCTTTACAAGGCATAAATGTAGCAGAAGTGGGTGAGTGATTTCCCAATTTGGCCTCAAACTGGCATCTCAGGGGCAGACACAAGCCTGTATCCTGACTAGAAACACCAGAGGCAAGCTTGCCGGCTTACTGCTCATCCTCAACTGCAGGGACAACACACGGTATGAGATTTACTCCACTTTGCTAGCCCTCATTGGCTAACAGTAGCTAGCAGCAAGTGATGACCATTTGGGGCTGAAATCTGCAGCCTGAAAAGAGGCACGCACCTGAAGCATGGCATCCACATACTCCTTATCGTCCAGGATGCAGAGGTAGGGATGGAGGCTGACCTTCCTACCCCTCTTGCTGCTGTGGGCCATGAGCATCTTGCTATCCCTGAAAGCCTGGAGAAGAACCTTGTGCCAGTGCTTACGCTGCGATGCCAACAGCTCCCTCTGAAACACACACAACCACAAAAAACACCACCGCAAATTAGACATAGCTCTGCTCAGCCCTGCTCAGTCAGCGTTTCAGAGGGAGACGGGCTACTTTCTCTTTCTGCTGCTGCCTGACAACGTACTTCCCGTGGGCCAGGACAGAGCAACACAAGACATGGCCCTTCAAACTGCAAGAGGAGTGAGAACTGGGTCAAATATCCAAAACAGTGGACCAGAGAGAGAGAGAGAGAGAAAGAGAGTGTGTGAGTGAGTGAGTGAGTGAGTGAGTGAGAGTGTGTGTGTGTGTGTGTGTGTGTGTGTGTGTGTGTGTGTGTGTGTGTGGTGGTAGGGGAGCTCCTTTCCCCTTGTTCATTCCATGTATAGTGAGAGACTGGCTGGGGGGAGGCAGTAGGCACTTCAGTCTGGAGGGGACTCCGCAGGGCTGGGGTACAGAGGTGGTGTGTGTGTGTGTATGGGGGGGCACATTACAATACATTACTATTCCAGACAGTGCGCTGTAAATGTTGGATGTCCACCTGGGATCGAGCTATCTCCCCGGCTCTGCACCAAAGGGGGAGGGTAAATGCCAGCATAGCACACGGCAGAGCGCTGACACAACATCACCACTGATACTGATGACATTTCAACATTTCAAAAACGGCAAACTTTCACTTATGTATTTATGCACTGATATTCTGATGCCAATGCTGATGGATGAGAGATTTAGGAGAGGTTATGTGAGTGTCTGTCTGTCTTTGAGTGCCTCTCCATCTGTGTCTGAGTGTTTGTCTGTCGGTCTTGGTGTGTGTGTGGGTGTCTGCAATTTGCATGTCGGTCTCCTATACGGCAGCACTGTTTGTTCACACCGAAAGCTACTAAAGCTGAAAAATCCCATTCACTTTCTATTGAAGAAGGAGATCAAACCAACAACCGCTACAAGCGACAAAGTTTTTTGCCACTAGAGCGAAAAAAGAAAGTTAAAACTGCTCTACTAGCAATTTTGCTATGACACAATTCGTCTGTAAAAGACATGGCAATGGTAACGTCACGAGTGACCAGAGCAACATGAGCGAACACAGATATTTTAGCAGTGATGCTTAATGAGTGGCAAAAGTGATTTTACAGTTTTAGAAGCTCTTGGTGCAAACGCACAGTTACAAGGGGAAGGTCCTACCACCTATCGATACTACCTGTGCACAAATAATCTCACTCACTATCCAATCTATCTGACAGAAAAGTTGTGTTAATTAAGAACCAGAGTTACACGAATGGTTGGGTCTAAAATTTCATAGTACTTAGACTTTCCGGAGTCGGAGTTTTCCCACATCTGCTGTGGTCTCCACATCATACTCACCATCTTGGCCATGTGTGGCGTGATGGGCTTCAGGGCCTCCACGGAGTCGATGGTGATGGTGCCGGCCACCTCCATGTCCAGCTGCTGTTGAAACCGCTGTCTCAGGTCCTCAATGCTAAAGGCCAGCTTAGGGTACTGAACCCTCTCCCTCTGGAAAACACACAAACACAAGTAGTCATTCTTCAGTCATCCACAACGATGGCCAGTGTAAAGTGTCAAACCCCAGCCTACACGTTTCCCACAAATACCTAAAAAAAGACCTAAAAATTGGCATGCTTTCTTTATGCTGGTGCAATGTCTGGCGTGAGGACACCTGACATGAAATACAACAAATTTCCATACAGAACTAACCACAGGCTGCTTACCACAGGTTGCTTAACCACAGGTTGCTTAACTGTTCCAGCAAGCCTGAAGTCCATACAGTGCTGCTAGTGATAGAGGTCAAATCAAGACATTGCACAACCTTGTTAGGTTTGCAAAATTAGCCAGCGACTAGGTTAGAATTAGCAGTAGTTAAGAGGTAGCTGGCAAACCCATAGGGCCAACCTCACAGGCTTGAGAAGAGACAGGTTCTCGCTCTCCAAATGGACAGCCATTGTGCTGTGGCAGAATCCTACAACTAACCAGACCATACGTACCAAATAGGAAAAAAACTGATCAACACAACTCCAACACAAAAAAAAATAGAATGCATACAAACACATAAGGGACTGCACCTGCATGGCTCATTTGCCAGTTCCATGGTGCTAGCAAGCTAAATGTCCATGAACGTTCATATGATTAGGGTTGAGCATTTTTGTGACATCAAGAACATGCACTGCCGTGTGTGTGTGGTGTGTGTGTGTGTGTGTGGTGTGTGTGTGTGTATGAGCATGTGTGTGTGTCTGAACACATGCATGTATGGCACATGCACGTCAGCATCCACACGTGTGTGTGTGGAATAACAAGCTCAACGTAATGGCGCCGTTGGCTTTTGGTCAGCTAGGTCAGCGTTCCTTGTGAAAACAGCGGCCGTGTCAAGAAGGAGCCTTATAAGCCTTTAATCATCCCATTGAGAGTCTGTAAATAAGGCGCGGCGCACGACTAATTACCCAGTGACACTCCGCAGCGCTGCTCGAGGCTGAGGGGAGGAATGGGGTGGGGGTGGGGGGCTTTTTCAACAGCCGTCCACTCAGTCAAATCAACGCCACTTCACCAGCTCATTTGCACTCTTGTCAGCGACAAAAATAGGCCACGCTGTATAAATATGGATTTCCAAACCAGGCAGGAAGACGACGGGAGACGTGCTGGGAGTTTCTATTATTTAGATTCTGTTGGGGCCACAGAACAAAAGATGCAGCCACTAGTTCATTAACGTGCATGGAGTCACTATATGGACATGGTTGGCACTGTTGGGGGAAAAAAAAAATATGTAAACTACAAACTAAAATCCACCAGAGCAAAAAAAACTATTAATGTGCAGGAATCAGGATACATTTAGCAATGTAGGCCATATGTTTATCATATCATATCAATCCTTCCTTCTCCCTACTTTGTCTTTCTGGTGTGTGTGTGTGTGTGTGGTGTGTGTGTGTGGTGTGTGTGTGTGTGTTTCTTCCAAACTTCTCAGTGCGCGCACACACACACACACACACACACTAGAATCCACAGCTGATCCAAAGTAGAATGCCCATGCGATGCACCTTGGATGGGAACACAGTGTCCATGGGGGTCCACTAACAGTGAATGATCCAGAACACCAATTAATTGCCAGTAGATGCCTAAATTATGTACCACCAGCTTCGCTGTTCCCAATTAAAATGAAATGAGCTTTTTACAGTGGTGTGCCAGGCCTCGCTTTGACACGCATTAAAGCGATGGCTGGGAGCCAAGAGGCAAACGGCACAGAGCGCGCATTGTAAATGCGGCGTATATCACACAAACAGCTTGCTGAGAGGGCCGAAGTCCTCGTTAATACCTTTCGGCATGCTCCCGCGTGCCTGCGTTTACGGCCGAGCGGAAGGCGTTTAGGGCCCGTAAGGACATCTGCCCATTGTCAGGAGACGTTGTAAAAAGGTGAAGTTGGAGATTTTGTGGGGGCGATGGGTACTTTAGGATCCCACAGAGACAACAGTGTGGGATGGGCTTGAGGTCTATCCACAAGCAGCTTTGGCACAGCCAGCAGCCAAAACAAATGAAAGGTTAGGTGACAGATAAATCAGCTGGGCAATAACAGCTAGCGTAAGACTGCGGAGGGATCTGAAGTGTGTATCTAAATGTGTGTGTCTGTGTGTGTGTTTGTGTGTGTGTGTGTGTGTGAGAGAGAGAATGAGTGGCACTGCACTGCCGCTGTGCCCCTGTACCTCAAAAAAAACTGAGAAACACAGAAGCACTGTGCACCTCACTAGAACATTCGGTGCAATCTCGAACAGGGATGAAGTGTGTGTGTGTGTGTGTACGTGTGTGTGTGTGTGTGTTTGTGTGTGAGTGCATGGTAGTGCAAGCAGCAGAGATTATCTATGGCTGTCTGTATAACTGAGAGAGAGAGACCCTGTATGTATTGTCATAGTGTCATAGTCATTTGTGTGTAACATGAGTGTGTGTTTTAGATCTGGAGTGCATGTGTAAAAGCATGCCAGTCGTCAGTGTGACCCAGGCAAGTAAAGGGCAACAGTGGAAACAGCGGGCAAGGAGACAGGCGGGCGAGGAGGCGGGCGGGCAGGCGGGGACTGGGCGTGCGGGCGTGCGGCGCATAGCTATGTGCAATAGCCCCAGAGCAGACAGCTGGGACGCTCTCGCCTTGATCCTCCTCGCTCTGCCCAGGAGCCTGGCACGCCAACACTCCCCTGTGCCACCTCCAACTCCTGCAGGGCCGGGGCCAGGGCAAGTCTCATCACAGCACAGAGCAGCTTAACGCTGGGCTGGCCAGGCTAATAGGTATATTCAGTGCTGCCACCTGATATGCTGGAAAAGAAAACTAGGCCACCATCCAGTTTCCTCCTCAAGCCCTTTTATATTCTTTTCTGCATCCTTAACTGGTTTGCAAGGAGAGCATCTGTGAATGTGTGAGATTCGTCCAAAGGCTGGGCTACTTTCACTGCCTCATGCAACAGTGTCCTGTTCAAGTACAGAACAGATTTACTATTTTCCTATTAAATACCACATATCCACAACTCATCAAAGGGAAAACACAGTCATGACAGGACCACAGAGCCATCAAATAGCGCTTAATGAGGATTATACAGCTAATCTGATCATGAGACCACTATTAATCCCACAGTACTGGGGAAACAGGAATCAGTGGGAACAGCAAGGCATGCACATGTCCACACAGGTCACTGCATAAGTTAGTACAAATTCTACTCTTTTTTATCAGGGTTTTCAGGACAGAGATTTACCACTCCTTTTTTGGTGAGCCAGACAGGGATGCAAATTTAGTCTGCCCTGACTGATTTAGAATGTAAGCATGCAAATGCGAGAGGTATTCTTAAAAATGTATTTTGTGGCTGGCTTCCCATGAATCACTGGTGGGGTGGGGTGGGGTGGGGTGGAGGGTAGAGGAGGGTGCTGGGAGGCTACAGTCTAGAATGCAAGTCACATCATTACACCTTGAGCTGGGACACAGTGTATCCCTAGTGGTGGAGAGTGCTTTCGTAAAAAGCTCTGTCTCTCACACCCTGTCTCTCTCTCTCTCTGTGAGACTTAACTGCTCTCACTCTCTCTCTATCTGTCTCTTTCACTCTCTCTCTCTCTGCTCCAAGGCTGTACTATCTGGGACAGAAACCCAATGCACAAGCTTAATCTCTCCTTTCCTCCAAAGAAAAGCCAAGTAGATATGGAAGCTAGCAAACAAACACACAGTACATAATGTGCGTTACCAAGACTATTTTTTTCCTTTGCAAACACAACATTTGGATAATAACTGTCAATGTATACCACAGTACCATAGCACATCCAAGTTCTGCAAAACTACCACCAGATATATTTTCTACCACAACGCTCCCTTTTGAGATCCATGCAACTAAAACTATAATAACCCAACTTGTACCTCTGTGTAGAACTCATAGACGAGGGGCGAGGGGCAAATCTGCTGGTCGACGTGGCTGCAGGGCCTGTAGTCAGGCCTGACGACATTGACAGCAGTAAGCACCATGTCCCTCTCATCCTGCCGGAAGACTGTCTGCTGGAAGAGGTCATCCACGCTCAGGCCATCCTCTTCCATCTTCTGCAGGCACCTGTGAAGGGACAGAAAAGTGAACAGAAGGACAGAATGGACAGACAGACAACGTACCTCCAATATGCAACTCCAAAACATCAAACTGAGGTCATCACAAGACTAGTTCCGCATTCAACAAACATCCACTGAAGTACAAGAGTCCATGGCACTTGTCACTATAAAGCCCTTATTGGTGTTTACTACAACTATGAAATCAAAATTTGCTAAATACACCACATCACGTTTTAGGTATTGTCTTAGTCAGGGAGTGGTCATTAACGTTATTCCCAACAGATCTTACTTGAAACATTTCCAGTAAATTTATGCCCCTGATTTGCCTGTTTTTGAGATCTAAACTGATCAAGGGTGGGTTTGTTTTCCGGCTTGAGCTGTACTAAGGGGGTTGAAACGCAGCACTAGTGTGCAGTGACACTTGGAGACCCCTCGTCTCTCTTCACCGTGGTGAATGTCACGCCCGCCACGCACAGATGGTCGTGGGAACAGAGAGGAATGTTTATTGTAATGAAACCACCCGACACGACGCCATAACCCGTCACTGTCAGCCTGTCCGCTTTTCTCAGGGGGGCGACAGCGTGTGCCAGCCGGGAGCGAGTGGAATACTGATGGTGTGGCGTGGCTGTGGTACGCCGCCGGGCAGTGCGGGCAGAGAGCGCATCAAGCCTTAGCTCACTGGCAGAGATACAGAGCAAAGGAAGGGAGAGGTAAGACAATACCGAGGACTCAAGTCTGACTCAAGAGCACAAAGGAGAGGAGGAGGTATTTATCATTCACAAGGCCACTTCAGACACAGTCTTCCTAAGGTGCCATGCCATACATAACGCTTCAGTCAGCTCTCTGACCGTGCGCTGGGCAACTGCGGGATGCTCTTTGTCACATCCGAAGCGGGGAACAGACTTTGACAGTTTCCAAAGCAACAGGGTGTGTGTGTGTGTTGTGTGTAAGACAGAGAGGGAGAGGCGTTTCCTAGCTGCCAGGTTGCGTGAGGACACACTGGCCTCTACAGGTTGCAAGGGGAACTGCAGCACAGGTCAGGGAGACATCGGAGACTGAGCCCTGGGAGCTGAGTAAGCCACCCCTTCCGCCCTCTGAGCCTCTCTGCCCAAGACCGTGATTAAATAACTATCACATAATTGCTTTCTTAAGTCAGCCGGGTGCTAAAGCCGCCACCCCCTGCTAACAGAAGTACAATTAACAGCTTTGGGGGGGTGAAGTCTGTTTATGCATGGGAGCCAATAGTCCAGAAAATGGCTTTTCTATGTCTTTGTTCCCCGGTGTGACTCCTAACTGGGTAAACAGGCATTTGCTTAAAATGCTTCTGTTGTGAATGAGTTGCGGCCACTTATGTGCAAGTTGCCCAATTTTTTGTTATTTGTTGTGTGTTAAAACAATACAAATTTTGCTACAGATTCATGTTGTTGCACATTATATAGATTTGGATTCTTCAGTTAAATACAAAATTCTCCAGGTAATGGCTCCTGTATTTGCATCTGTAACACAATCTGTTATATGCTTCTAAAATAGTAAATTCACACAGAACATGTTTCATTCATTTGTATGCAAGTAGACCTACAGTTGGCAGGCATCTTCACAGTGTGAAGAATTATAGATAATGGGTATATGAGAGACAGATATTAAGACTGAGTTGAAGTGAGAGAGATAGAAAAAGAGAGGTAGAGAGAGAGAGAGAGAGAGAGAGAGAGAGAGAGAGAGAGAGAATGAGAGAGACTGCAACCAAATAATGCTGGCAATGGCACAACAGATAGTAGCTGACCCTAGTAGTTGGCAGCCATGAGTACGCTGATCTGGCATCTGCAGATGTCTGGGTGGGCGGTGAAGTGGAACAAGTGGATAAAGAGAGCCTGGGTTCACGGGAGGCAAACACAGGGCATACTGCAACACTCAGGACAACAGTGTCACTCAGATCATTTTAGGCGAAACGATTAGCCGGCTACGCTGCTTGTCACTGGACTAACCAGCACTGGCGTCATCACAAAGAATACACGCTGGGTAGCATGCAAATTGGCAGTGTGATCTGTGGAGACTGGCTAAACCTCTCAGACATTTTAACAGGATGCCTTACCTCACTGAAGGCTCAACATACGGAAATGTTGAGGTTAGCCTAATAAAATAAACATTGTTGCACGTTTCAAGCTGACAAAAAGTAAGAATGTATGAATAATGAAAATGAAAAATCAAATCAAAAGAAAAATCAAATGAAAATGAAAAATCAAATAAAAAAAAAATCTAAGGTTTTTTTTCTCCCCATCAAACTTTGGCATCTGTTGGAATTTTGTGTACATTCAGCTTTACACAAAACGAACAGCATGGAGGCTGCACATGAATCATCTCCAAAAGACTTTTTAACAGCACCAACAGCCATCTCAGACAAAGCAAGCAACAAGACAACCTGAGGCAAAACATCTACAGTGCCTCCTATAGGCCAGACAGTAGACACTTCATTTATGAAGGGAAATGAAGGTGTCCAGTAGCTTATACAAAACACATACACTTAGGCACAAAGACATGACATACACATGGCACCCCCCCACAAAAACACACACACACTTCAAAAATACATGGGAAGAAATCAATTGGGTTCCATTAAAATAGTTTGTACAGTGTGAAAGGAGGAGTGTGGAGATGTGCTGAGGGAATGCAATGGTATCCATCGCTCAAGAGAGTGTCAGTTCAAGTGCATTCCTAGTGCAAATTCTCTATCTAATTCAAGCGTAATAGGCTAAACAATATATCAAAAATAAAATAATCTCTGCTTTCTTAAATAAAAGTAAAAAACAGCCTGCAGTCGCTCTTTCACTTGAAACTGGTTAAAACTAGGCCCTAGACTTTGCATTGGCCCTTGGCAGCTTAGATTTTTCAGGATGTGGCCCGCAAACAGAAATGTTTGGCCACATCTGCTCTAAAACATCCTAACAGGTATAAACAGGAGCAACTCCCAGATGTCCCAGAAGTCATCTCCTCATGTATTCTAATAGGCACAGCAATGCATCTGTGATGGATGAGCTGCAGACCACAGGTGCTGCTTACAGGCAGTGTCATTCCACACCAAATCACCTGAAGGCTCTTAGGACGCCATGGATTGTCAAGAGAATTTCAGTTAAGGACCTATTTACACGTATTCTATAAATGGATGTTAATTTTTTTAATTGCATTTACACGTATCCGGTGGAATCCAGAAAATGCAGCATTTTGAAAAATCTCCACTTTGGAGACCATTCTAAAAAATATCCGTTTAAGGTGGCTAAAACTCCTTTTCCATGTAAACGAGAGGCACAAATAGATAAAATAACTTCTGTTTATGAAAATATTGTGTAAATATACGTGTACACAGGGCCTAAATGTGAGTATTTTATTCATGAACAACAGAATGTGCAATGCATAAACTCAAAAGTTGTTTTTTTTTTTTCCAGTTAAAAAGTATGTGAAACTGGTCCATGCTGTGGTGCAGACAGGAATGTTGCCGCCTCAAATCACAAAGTTGTACCATCCTTTTTTGCAGTGACAAACTCTCCAATCACACACAGACCGCATCACTTTTTTGCCTAGAAACATCCTCATAGGCATAACCTGGGACAAATCCCAGTGTCTCAGAGGTCATCACCTCTTGTATAATAAGAAGCACCATAACAAAAAGCTCATCTGGGAATTCAAAAGTCCTTGAGCTGTTCCACTTGATCAAACCCTCAAGCAAACACAACACATGACCCATCTACCTGCCATTAAGTCACATACATTTCCATTTCAGGTGGCAGCACATTTTTGTCAGTATAGTGAAGCTGGTACTACTCAAAATAATGCAGTTCAAACCTACACACCTCAACATCATGCACATATCTATTGTGTACTAAAACACAGGTAGGACACCTATAAAGCTTACTGCCTTGCAGAAAAAAACAAGATATTCCGGAAATCTTGCACTAACAGCTATCTTGGTATGTAGTGAAAAGTAGGCCATAAAATTTCAACACTATTCTAATCAATTTTGACACCAGACACAGAACTTAGGTGAACCAACATGGCTGCCCTGCCATGACCTCTCCTTTCTTGCATGGAGATCAGCTTCCTGGAACTATAATCACATCACAGACATGGGCTGCTGGTACACGTCCATTGCGCTACCGCCGCATTTGCATGAGGCACTTGTAAGATAATGACAATGAATAAAGCAAATTAGGACGATGTCAGTAAAAATAGCACTGTACTTGTTGAGCCATTGCTTAAACACCAACTCTCTTCCCACAACACTGTTTATTGTCATAATAAACAACATGTGGTTGTGGTTGGCTTGTAACCATTCAAGATATAACTGTCAAGCAACAGTTTATTGAGGAAGTAGCAAGCACTAATGCAGAGCAAGCATCAGTGAGTATCTGCAAACCCGCTAGGTACACTGGCTTACCTGTTAATGACACGCGGGGAAGTTGCAGAGTGGCGGCCCATGCACTCCAGAGCAGCTGAGTAGGAACTGAGGTTGGGTTTGAGACCAGCTTCCTCTATCTGGGCAAACAGGCGCCCGATCTGGTGCATAGATCCCTTTCCATCGCCACAGAGAAAGGAAAACACATTAAACACCATCACCATCTGCCATTTATTTGATTGATAATTATTTAAAGCAGTAAGCCATGTGTCAACAATGCCATATCAGAAAAGATGACTGTGGCATGGTCATGCTATTTTTAACCATCCATTTATTACAGACAAAATGTACGTGTCTAAATGTTCAATGAGTAGAACCGTCACATCAAGTAGATATTTGTATGAATTACCATCATTTGTTTTATAAAATCATATTTGGGGGAGTTAAACCACAGATAGGGTACATCTTGACAATGACTAGGTGAAATAGTGGAAAGGCATTGCTAAGTTGGACTCACTTTTTTAGCCCAGACTCTCAGCATGATGTTGTACGCACTCATGGACAATAGCTTGCGTTTGGTGATGTTTTGGTGGTAGCTATTCAAGCTGCGCTGAGCACGGTCTATTTCGCCGATGAACACACACGCCTCCAAGAAACAACGCACGCTGAGCTGTGCATCCCCATAGCGATTCCCCTCACTGTCTTCAAGAAGTTTCTCTGCACTGCCTGAGACCCGCTGGCTCACCTCCTGGTCCAGCTCCTCTACTTCGGCTAGCTCAGCCTCCTTCAAGTGTGTCTGATGGGCGGAAATGGCTGCTCTAAGGGACTTTAGCTTAGGCTGTTCTTTTTGGCTGTTCTGTTTTTGTGTGACTTTGCTCTTCTTGGTGGTTGATATCGTCTTTTTTGAAGTGCCTGGCAACATCAGGCTGCCTTTGCTCTCCTTCACCATTTTCTCCTGGAGCTTCAGCTGGAGCCGTGCCTGCTTCCTCGTCTTCACCCACTTTTCGTTTTTCAACTTCTCTATCCAGCGACTTTTCTGTGTTTTCAGTGAGGAAGGAACTCCTGGGCTCGTGCTCCTGTGCCCAGCTTGGCCTGATTTTGCCATCTCACCCCTTTCTTCAGACACATTCTTTAGACCTTTCGTTGAGGCAGTGCCCCTACCAGTCTGTGGTGCTTTGAGAAACTGTACATTTGTGTGTTTGACATCTAAAATGACATCAGATTGCAGCTGCTGAATCCTGGCTTCAAGAACTATGGGAGGATAAGACATTTTTTATTTCATGCACATACACACACACACACACACACACACACACACAGACACAAGAAGCACTGAATTATCTTACAGTAAATGAGCATAGAGCCTTCCTTACACCTATTTCACACCCAAACTCAGGGCAGGATAATCAAAGCTCATTTAAGTTACCACCTCAGTTGATTATACAGTCTTAAGTCCATCAGCAGCAGCTAACGTCTTACCATCCAAAAGCTGATGCTGTTGCCTCAAACGACTCTTCCCTTCTTCTTTCTTTGGGATTAAAGCAGAATATCGCCGTCGACAAACCAAAGTGTTGTCTGCAGAGGTTAAGAAAATGTTTAACCCATGGTCCGGAATAACAAACACATCACAAGAATAACCACCGTTAGGGCTACGACATGACAGGTGGTCTGGTGAAAAAAAAAGTCCGACTGTAGCTGTAACTCACATTTCAATGGGATATAGGCACAGGCCTAACGATAACGACAACCTTGAATATTCATTATGTTAGTCGCGCACACACAATAACGTCACCAGTGCAGGTAACACACACAGTAGAAGTTGCTGGCAGAGAAGGTTACAGCCTCTTCATTTCAACACTTCAACTAGGACGGAAACCCAACCGCACAATCGTTGTCTCCCTATTGATTAATCCTGGCCAGTTAAAGCTTGTGGCAAATACAGTGAAGACATTGAATAAGGTACAGTTAGGGTTGCCCTTACTGCTCATGCTGTAACGTGACGTTATGACATGAGAAGTTCAAGGGATAGCCATAGACTTACCTGTAAGTCCCTTTTCAAAGTTATTCCTAATTCTGAGACAGGAACGACAGTGATTGGCATTGAGCACATGACGTACAGCTTTATCAACAACCAAGGTGTTTGTAAGACACTTTGGAAAGGCACACAGTCTTAAGAGTGACATGTTGACATGAGCCTTTTCAGCAACCGCACTATCCCTCACAGAAGGCCGCCATTTTCTTCCAGACAAGATAACTCGCACACAAACGATGTCGATTTCTCACAGGCTAGATCAAACAAACACCGAAAAGTCGAACAAAGCACAGTTGGCGTATTCAGTGCTCAGTTGGCGAAAAGGTTAAAAATCAAATGTGCATACAATATTTTTGTCAGTAGGGTTTAAAAACTGTACGTATTTTGTCCCTTCTGCTTTTAGTTAAGGTGTTAAAGTCTCTCAGCATGGGGATTTTTTTTTTCATTTCAAGAATTTTAAACAAACAGAAAATCACATGAAATTTGTTTTAATTTCACATCGTATTTAGTCTATCAAATAAGATAAAAACTCGGATTAAGAAACAGAGGTTGAAGCCTTAAACTGAGGGCAGTGTTGTACAGTTACGCTAGATGGCAGTATATTCCTTTACAGCCTGATGCCAAACCGAAGGGCCAGATTCTCAGAAATTCTTTTCATAGATTCAACGCCATCCTAATTTATGAAATCAACAAAGCACATGAATAACTCAAGTCTGATGAATGACCAATCCATTAGACAACACTCAAGTTTTAAAAATAACGTTAATAAACCTGTCAAGTTGATATTGGTGAAGATGATAAACTATTATAATGTAGATCCATGCTTCTAGAGTAGCCTATTTGATCTAAAAAGGCAAATTAGACTCATCCACTTTGTGTTCATTAGGAGGAATTGGCTCAAACTACCTCTTGTGTCCCTATTAGGCCTAAGACCCTGACCCATATACAAACATCCAAGATTTTTTAGCACACACATAATGCATAGCTAGAGAGTTGTAACAAGCAATTTACTCAACATAACAAAAAGTGCACTGGACTAGTAAAGGGCTACACAGTGTCCCTGTCAACTGACCAAACGTAAGACACACAGATGACCTATCAATGCATCCCTTATCTCCAGATGGCACAATAGCTTACTGGTATGATGGTTGATTACACTGACAACATTATATTACTATACTAGTTAATGTCAGTAAGTATGAGAGTGTCAAAATTTGGTACAGTATAGTAAGTTTAGTTTTCTTTTGCCCCCATCAGTTAGCATTAGCTGATAGTTCACAAATTCGGTCTACTGTAGCTTACCAAATGCTAAGCCTAAAGACAGCACTTAGCAGCCTCAAAGAACAGGGATAAGAGCTGACTGACTCTGGATTCTTCCGTTAAGGTTTTGTAATATTTTGTAAAGACATTAGCCTAATAATTTATGGCATTTCACCAAGGTTTATTTAATGACACAAATGTGATGATATCTGGTCGGCTATGTGTGCTGTTATTTCAGCTATTTTAGCTATTAATTGGTATCTATGTAATATACAAATTTACACCCATTCATGTCAGGAAACATAAAAATCGGCATGTTTTTACAGAAAGCAATCTCACTTTCCAAATTTCTGTCTTGCTTAGCACAGTTATCAAACTCAAAATAATATCATAGTAAACATAGAGTTAAAGAAAATTCTGAAATGTAAAAGTTTAAAGATTGTATCCTGATTATCTTTAAACTTTAATACCAGTACTTGCTAGGCGTCAAGTTCACTTTAACAATGTGTGAGAGTTCACGGCTTTCCTCTTCTCTAAATCATTGCTGCCGCCAGAAGCTAACGCTTAAGTGTTACCTAAAAGGTCACTGTAGTATGTGAGAGGGCCACACTGAGCTTTGGCTGTCCTCCTGCAGTTCCGCTCAAGGGTGGTGTAGAGATCAGAGCCGCCCCAGGCCAGGAGTGTCCTTTTGCGGCGATGTAGGTGAGGATCAGAAGGTGTTTGTTGCCACGGTTCACAGGCTAGGGGCCCCCTCGACAGCCTTGTTTGATGTGGCTGCAGGCCTCTGTCGGCAGCAAGCTTTTTGCGGCAGTGTGACAGTCATTGCCGGGTGAGTGACTGTCAATGAGTGGACCAACAAAAGGGGAGAAGACAGCCATTCAGCCTTGCTGATAATGGCTAGGCCAGGACAAGACTTCCATTCTCACACACTTTGATCACCAGGGGATGTGTACACACCTATGTGGGGGTCACTTATTTGTTTTACAGATGGGCACATTTTTTGATGTGTGTGTGTGTGTGTGTGTGTGTGGGGGGGGGAGATTCACCTGGGCCAGAGGTTTTGTTTGTGAAACACTCACACTGGAAAATGGGTTTAGCATATGTAGCCACTCTCCAGTGGAATGAATGGAGAGAGAGAGAGAGAGAGAGAGAGAGAGAGATTTCAGAGTTGGCTAATTTTCCATGTTAATCACGTTTTTACAACATTTGCAACATTTTTCCAAATGTCATGTCATTTTTGGCTTGAAAAATGAAGTGAATGGCTCATTGCACATCAAAATTTTATAACGTCTGACAAACTTCCTGTTACATGGACTGCATTTATCAGTTTGCCTGTTGCCCTAACAATCTCTACAAATGAAATCTCACACAAACTCATAATCGAAAGTTAGCTTACAAGTCTGTCAGTCATAATTGAACAAAACAGCTAACTTTAACAATAGCCATCTAATCACTAACATTTCATAACTAATGTAACAGGAAGTTTGTCAGCCGCTATGTGCATTGGGCCCACAAGAATTTAATAACAGGTCTGATCTCCTATATCATTTAAATGATCCAAGGCTGGTGATGATGTTTAGAACAGTGTAACTCACTGGAAGTTAAGTTAAGTTTTTATTTTTTGAGAAATGCTTGCACCTCTGGTGGAACTCGGTTCAATATCTCAGACAACACTAGTTGCCTACCAAAATTCCTGTGGGTAAAAATTGTCCTCAGAAACATGACTCCAACAATGCTCATGTCTGGAGATTTTGTCCTTAGAAATATGATATGATTTGTACAAGTAGATGAGATTATCCCAAATGATATTCAGTTACTGCAGGTTAGAAAGGTCACCACACTGCGGATTTTGTGTTAACACCTGACAACAAGGGTGGAGATGGCTGATGGTGGTGTGTGTGTGTGTGTGTGTGTGTGTGTGTGTGTGTGTGTGGTGTGTGTGTGTGTGTGTGTGTGTGTGTG
Organism: Tenualosa ilisha; assembly: GCA_015244755.2. NCBI lineage: Eukaryota > Metazoa > Chordata > Actinopteri > Clupeiformes > Clupeidae > Tenualosa > Tenualosa ilisha. The sequence continues at coordinate 2,685,000 of PYXC01002775.1, read as the reverse complement.
GTGTTGGGGAGAGGGGGTGTCCATCTCACCACAGCAGCATGTTTCTCTGTCAGAGGACACACACCACAAAGCAGAGGTGCGGGACACCTGCAAACCCCTAATCCGGAGCATGGAGACAGGCCACAATGGTGTTTACAGCACACACCCACCACTAAAGCTGCCCTTTTAATACGAGATTAGATGGGGGATGCAGTGTGTGGTGTTTTGGTGTGTGGTGTGTGGTGGTTGCTTGGTGCACACATGCAGACATCCTTGATGGTTTCTGGATCGTCCACAGTTGCCATGGGCTAACCTGGATGTGAACAAAAACCACATCTGAATGTTTGATCGGGTCCTGCTTTATCAGTGGGCAGATTATCTCGGCTCTGGGTGATTGATGCAAGCCGTCGTTGATGAACTACATCCGCACGATTTATCACACTTGTCACTGTCTCCCAATTCTTCTTCAAAAAAAAAAAAATTTGGTATGGACGGTCCACTTTATCGGTCTAAAATCTGTGATCAGTCTGCAGAGGGGACAGGCGGAGGTGGGGAATCTGACAGAATCTGGCAACTTATCAGACGGATGCTCCTCTTATCACCTCTCTGGCCCACAAAGGACAATGGTCACGAAAGAAGGATATGCAAATGCACTCTGCTTCGGTTCTGTACGCGTGCCCGGCCGGCCACAAGTGTGGCAGTGGTAAAGTGGCCTGGTCCCAATTTAGAAACGGATGTTTACATAGACTAGGACACACAGATAGCTGCGACACCTGCACTAGAAGGAACTGGCACAAAGTGTGCTACTCAACAATGAAAAGTCTTTTTGCACAATTACACTTATGTGTATCGTAGAAGTGCCAGTACTTCAATTACTATACACTAGTACTAGTACTGTCTGTATTAGTACTGCCCTTTGTTTACACATGTAGATTGTGTATGTATGTCTGCGTGTGCGTGTGTGTGTCTGTGTGTTTTGGCATACATGTCTGTTTATTTACTAAATGACTTATTCATTTGTCCATAGAATGAAATTGTTTGTATTGTCATGTACTGTAGCTCTTTTTATACCTAAAAGTAGTGAGAATAATTAGACTGAAGAAAGGCCCCTGCATGTGCAACATAAGTATCAGCAGGCAGGAAAGACCAACGAGGAGGGACAAAAGCCCTTAAAAGACATTTGGGAATGAGTCAGAGACTTAGCAAGAGAGAGAAAACAATTAATAATGGGAGCTATCACAGAGAGTTTGTCAGTGCTAAGAGGGAGGTCGAGTTTCAGGCCCTTTTGAAGACTTTGATGGTACAAAACGGGCTTCATTACAGCGATATTATCTCCATTCATATACTTACAGAGCCGCTCGGCTCCCTGCTGGGAAAGATTAGGTTCCTTCGCTTGTGAACATCCTCCTCTCTCTCTCACTCTCTCTCTCTCTCTCTCTCTCTCTCTCTCTTGCCTGGCCGCGCTGATTTCCCAGTGAAGGGGGACGCACCCAGATGGAGGGTATCAACGTGGGAGCGGACTGAAAGCCCCATGGAGGCAGAGGGAGGGAGCCATTGAAGGGTGTTAAGACTCCCAACAAGCGAGTTCTTTTTGTGTGTGTGTGCGTGTGTGTCTATCCCTGTGTGTGTATGTGTGTTTGTCTGTCTGTGTATATTTGTGTGTGTGTTTGTGTGCCTGTGTGTGAGAGAGAGAGAGTCTTTGTCTGTGTGTGTGTGTGTGTGTGTGTGTGTGTGCACATGCCCATGCCACATATGTGGGGATAGTTTTGTTGTTAAACCAGAAGGCACTCCTAGTAGCTACTGGTTTTAAAACTGGTGTATGATAACACTGTGTATGATTAAGCATGTTGTGTGGTGTAAGTCATTCTATTGGCCAATAATAATGGCACAATGCAAAATATCCCCCAGTCAGTGCTGTGCTTTTCACAAAGAAATACCAATTTCTTGTCAGACCCTTGGACCAAGCTAAGTCCATCTGCATGATGACAACGAACTGGTTCCTATCCCCATACCCGCACCACATGCCGTGATGTCATGGTTGGGCATTCCGAGTAGCAGTAAGCAATCTGTAGCCACATCTGACATTCAGCTTAGGGGACAGCACTTTGTTCTTGACCCTCCGGATAGAGATTGTCTTTGAAACGAGTCACTCCAATGGCCCATCCGCTGAGTGCTTGTTGCATGATTTTAATTACGCTCAATTTTGGGAGGAAGTAAAACTAGAACTTCCGGGGGGCTGGCGAGAGGGACGGCTCGAGGGGGGCACAAGATACCCTCTGTGAAGGCTGAGACCCATGAAAGGGTCCCATTTACATGTAGGAAAACAGCGAGCTTTAGTCACTGACCAAACGCACAAAGAGAAACCCGCACTATTATCAAACCAATTAGAGCCCTGCATGGCGTTCTGGGGAGGGACGATGTATTCAGGTCTTTTCAAAAGTGTCCAAGACCCAGTTCATTTGAACTTTCAAGCATTCACTGTGTACCGTTACAGGTCCAACATAATGCTTCCCAATTATGCGCCTAAGTGTTAGAATAGATGTTTCATCTCGTCCAATTAAATTTTTAATTGCATATTTGTATTTGGTTTCACACATCTCCTGGCACTCGTAAACAAAAGCCAGCTGTGCCTCTAAAAGTCTTATATCTCTTTGAGGACATTGAAGGATATTGTTTTCCATTACAGGCCCAGATAGAAAGAACTGAAGCACCCTAAAACAATTACACTGGCAGTCTGTGAACACTCAGCTGTCCAGGAGAGGGAGAAAAACATTTATACAATGGTAACATCAAACACGTCTACTCTCTCTCTCTTTCTGTCTGTCTCTTTGTCTCTCTTCACTCTCTCTTTCCTGAAGGCTGCACATTCCCGCCTCAGAGAGATACACCAATGACTGTTGCAGTGACGAACATTTCCCTCTCTTGCTCTCTCTCTCTTCACTGCTTCGCCTGCATCCACGAAAGAAGGTGGTAATTCGTGGGAAGGAAGAGGAGGAAGGGGGGCGTAAAAAAAGAGTGTGCCTAGACGTGGAGCGACGCCGCGGTGAGGTCTAATTGGGGGTGAAGGACTGTGATTTTTATGACAGTCGCGCAGATGAAGGGGCAAGAGAAGCTTTGATGAGGAGGGACCAGGAAATCCAGTGGCCCCAGCGCACGCAGGTAGACAGGAATAGCTGGGGGTGACAGGAGGGAAGAGTGCCACAGATCAGTGTCTGTGCGCTTTTTATGAGGAAGGAATGACAGAGGGACACAGAGAGAGAGAGAGAGAGAGAGAGAGGGATGGAATTAAAGGGAGAGAAGAGAAAAGACAGAGCGGGATAGAGTGAAAGAGAGGGAGAACAAGGGAATGTGAGAGAAAAAGAGAGAATGTGTGAAAGAATGACAGAGAATATGTGAAACAGAGCGAACGGAAGACAAAGTAGGAAGAAGGAATAGGAAAAAAAGGAAAGCGAAAGAGACGGTAAGCACGAGAGTGTGAAGTGACCGCCATCCTCTCAGGACACACAGGGCTCACACACACCTCCACTCATGGACACTTCTGCCCTTGGGCTGGACACATCATTGAAACCAGGACTGTTTAAACATGCTCCAAAACACACACACACACACACACACACACACACACACACTCGTTGCCTGAAAAACATGTGCTTTAAAGTGCTGTGCTGACAGAGGCGTGTAGGCTAGGACACTCCTAACATAGACCAACAGATGATGACAATAAATATTTCATCCAGTTTCACTTTAGAGAGCAGAAATTCACATTACATGTAATCTTCATCTATTAATATTTCATTATCATGTCCAATTTATTCCGGGGCACACCCAACTATTTGTGCACTATGAACTGTGTACTGTGTCAGCCAGCACTTTGACTAAAGTGTGCATCACCGTTTAAGAGTTCGTTGACCCAAATGCTGAACCGAAAAAATGCTCATCAATCATATACTGTAGTTAACATCAGTTTCATTAAGACCTTATGTACCTTCAAACAGGTGGTCTTGTGGAGATACACACAGACAAAACCATTTTGATCATCATTGTTGTGGTTTGTTTTGTTTTTTGTCTGGATGAGAGAGACATTTGAAATAACCTTGGCCCCACCCTTCTGCTTGCCAGCAGCATAAAATGCAAGGCAAACTAGCCACCCCAGCACTGCTAGGCAGGGACTGCACAGGAGCACTACAGGACACTCGTTTGCTGCTATACAGTTAGACGCAGACAGGCAGACGCTCTCTCTCTCTCTCTCAACTTACTTTCTCTCTGTCTCCCTCTCTCTCTACCTCTCTCTCTCTCCCTGTCTGTCCCTGCCTCTCAAAGGCACACACCCCACTCTCTCTCACACACACACACAGTCTCTCACACACACACACACACACACAGAGTCAGTCACACACACACACACACACACCCACCCACACACACACACACACCCCACACACACACTCTCATTCACTGACTTCCACACTCAGTCACTTTGTCGCCCTCATTCAGCTCATTGACTGCCACGGGTCAGTCAGCCTCAAACTCAGCTTGTCCTGCCCCGGTGGTGAGTGAGACGAGACCTCTGAGGGGTGAGCACGTCAGGACATCATTCTTGCAGCGGGGGGGAGAGAGAGAAAGACTCCAGTCAAGAAGAAGAGGAAGAAGAAGAAGAAGAAAAAGGGGAGGGAAGGGAGAAAAAAAAGATAAAGCAGGAGAGAGAGAAAAAAAATCTCAGAAGAGCCTCTGACTTTTTTGGAGATGGATTTACAAAATGTGAAATCATTCCTGTGAAGAGTTGGGAACTTGCACTATTTTAGGAAAGGAACAATGGCCAACCTGTAAACATTGTTGTTTGAGTGGAGAAAGAAACAAACAACATCAAAATAACAACAACAACAACAACAACTAATTGCAACAAAATCAACCTGCCCTGAAGCAACAGTCGCATCAACCCTTGGAACTTGGAAGCTTCTGTTTTTGTCCTCTTTGAATGAGTGTGAGCAGGGAGAGGGATCTTCTTTTTGGCTGAACCTTACTTTTCACCAGAGGTATCTTTTAACTTGGTGCTGATCCCAGAGCTGCAGCATGCCTGATGCTTGTGCAAGGTGCACGCCGGGAGTCTGACCCACCATGTGCAAATGGATGCTACCCGCTGCCGCTCCTCACCGTCTTGACCTTGTTGTTGGCACCGCCCGCAGGGGGCCGCCAGGGCTGCCACCGGCGCCCGCCCTGCCCAGCCCGGCATCCCTGTGCCTGGCATGCTTCACCCTGCTCCTGGTGGCCGGCCCGGCTGCTGCTGCTACAGCGGGGACAACAGGCGGGTGCCCGCCCGGGGCAGGACAGAATCCTCTGCAGGTCCTGGCCAAGGGCAACAACTGCTCATGGACTTTAGAGCGACACACACGCAGCTACAACCATCTAGAAGGCGATGTGCGTCTGAGGCGCCTCTACTCCGCCAACAAGTTCTTCCTCTGTATCGATAAGTCGGGCAAAGTGGACGGCACGCGCCGCAAGAATTATGATGACAGTGAGTACACATGGTACTGGGTTTACCCTTTTTCTCTCTCCCTCTCTGTCTCAAACACTTACACTCTCACTCTGTGGCGTTATCAGGCAAGGTGTGCAGTTACTATAAGATATTGCCCTCCTATTCCTGCCTGACGTGTGTTCCCTTATCGTTTATGGATCTTTTTATCTGTGGAGGTTAACCTCACTGCAATTATCTGACTCTCTGTCAGTCCCGGTTATTAATCTGTCTGTGTGTGTGTGTTGTGTTGTTGTGTGAAAAGACACGTTGCTAGGTAAGCCGTGAAATACCCCAGTGCGTATGACCCGCTCCTCATGGGAAACCTAGAGAACGTGTTTACGACTTGCTCTGGATTGAGGAAAGACATTATGCGTCGGCTGGCCAGAGAAAGAGTCAGAAGGTTTGAGGGGGGCAAACTAGCTTGAATTACACTAGGGATTAACTTGTCAAAGCTGAACTGAAGCCCTCTATTTGTAATGGACCAAACTGTCCACAACATTATATATCTTGTTTGTAGACACTGGAGTATAACTCCACAATACAGTCATGCAGTCTGGGGCAACTCCATCTGAGCCATTTCACCATGTTGGCATTACAATACTTCCCTCTTTTGAAGAAGGTTGCAAACGACTCTCTTGTAATCACATGTGGACTTCACATGCGTGTACAGCGTTTTCAAAAAACAGCCTTTCAGTTAGTCAGTCTACAGACCATCTTGAGAGGGCAGGTGTACTAGGCATGCTAAACACAGTGCCCGAGGAGATAAATCAACCCGATGTGCCTGTCAGCAAAGCAATCCCATGCTTTGCAAGAAATCACCATGGATTGGAATCCGGTGTGACCGTACCTCCCAAAGTGAACCCCCCACTATCTGTCATCGCCACGACTGGCGCAGAAAATTCCAATTTTCTGGGTGAGCACAAAAGCTGGGCAGTGTAAGAAGGGCTGAAAAAAGTGACTTTATGCAGAATTAGCAAGTCAAGATGGGTAGTGTCATGTATTCACATTGGTGTGGACAGCAGGTCATTGCTTGCCACATCCTTTAAGATAATGCCTTTATTCCAATACAAAGCGAGTTTTGTTTCTTTTACTCCCAAAAACCCTTGCTACTGCAAGTACAGCTGTGTCCGCTGTGCATGAAATTTAAGCGCTCATGTGACATTTATAAATCTTGCAGGCGGCCATCATGGACAGGTTATAAAGCCTATAAGAGTGAGACACGTGATGCAATTATTAAAACCACCGCACAGTCCAGATTTTTGGTGGACTTTTATGGACATCACCAAATGACTCTCCTCAAGCACGCTCTAGACTGAGGACCCTTTTCACCCCGTTTGCTGTACGTCGTAAAGCTGGATTTTGTAAATCATTCATTCCCAGGGTCCCTGTCAGAGCCGCTTAGACCACGCCGCGCTGCGGAGTGGGCTGAGTAAGACCAGCCTCCATATGCAATCCGCTTATATGCTTTGCCCACCCATTCCTCTCATTTCCTGTGCCTGCAATAATAATAATTCCCTCCTCCTCCCCACCCAGTGCGAGCGTCTGGATCCACGACCCCAGAGATGCCAGTCTGCGCTCTGAGCCTTGTCGCTACCGTGACACAGAGGCCATACCTCAAAATTAGGTCTTCATTAGTGTTCGTCTGGCTGCCCTTGTGACTTGGACTTCCATTTCACAATGGAAGAGAGAGAGCGCATTACGGAGAGAAATGCCTGGACTGGATGTCGTGGTGTTTTGACTTAGAAAGACAGCAGCAAGGAGCAGTATTTGTTGTTTTTAATGATGATTTATGGGATGTTGTGACACCTCCTGACTTTGCTGTTCTGCTGAGCCGTATCCATTGCACATGCAAGCTGTAGTATCCCCCCTGCTCTTCTCGCCTTCGCGCTCGACCGTGCTCATGCCTGTGAACGGGTGCCTTTAGGTGCTGTCCACCCTGCCCTCGTTGTAGCCCTGACCGTCTGTCAACACCAGTGCGCAGCGCTGCCCAAACAGCACCGCTTTGCTACGCCCCGGCCCTCAACCCCCTCTCACTTTTTCCAGCCAGTGCTCCCAAGCTCTCAGGTGCAAAAACAGTTGGAATTAGTCAACAGGCCTCTCGGCTAATTGAGGTTGGAAAATATTGTATCAATCCCAGTGGACCGGCGTCTGGAACAGCCTTGGGAAGACGCAGAGGCAGAGGCTCTGATTCAAAGGGCCCAGAATAGAGCAAGAGGTGAATGAGGAGTCGAGAAGGAAAGAAATACGTTCAGACGAAGCAGTCACGTTAGTGATAAGTCAGCAATCTAGCATTATTTTGGCACCATGTGCTGTCCTTATAAGTACTCACAACTCCCCTCCTAATAAGTAAATTCCGAGATAAATGGCAGGTGTTAATTCCTTAAGTTATTCCTTTCTGCTTTTCCATGGGACCCTTTGAAGTTTTCTTTTTCTTTCTATCTTTCTTTTTTTTTGTTGTGCAAAAAAAATCTAACGATATTTATCAGATATGATCGAGCGCAGCATCTGTCTGCCAAGGCAGATATTCAAATGATGAATCTTGCCCAAAACAGATGGATGGGGCATGATAAGGAAGAGAGGGAACAAGACAGAGAGAGAGGGAGAAAGAGAGATGAATCACTACAGCAGGCTGTGGCACGTAACAGGTGTTTTCAAAAATAACACACAGGCTAAGGGCTGAGACCAAGTAAAAAAAAAAAAACTTTCCCTCCATTCCTCAAGAGGATGACTTATGCCGCAGAGCCATGACAGCGGAGAGGGAACAGTGGTTTAGAGGTTGCGAAGCGAAACACACAACATATCCTGTTCCAGGTCACAGGTCATGACCGAGCAATCGGTGTCGGCAGAAAGAGCCGGACAGCTGCCGGTGCTGGATCTTACATCAGATGATTACGAGCTGTCGTCAGGAAGGAGGCAAAATCATAACACACTGCCCACTGTCTAGTCTTTCTTAGCCTCTGCCCCAACAGCCTCAACATCAGCCAGCTCCAGTCATGTTGGAAATACATATTCGGTGATTATGCTTGGCCAAGGTTGTTTTCTTTTTCATTTTTCATGTCCCAGCTTCTCATGAAATATTGCTGTTAGGCCTGCCAACTCATACGCTCTTTCTCTTTTTTACTCTCTCTCATTTTTTTCAAAATGTTTGACTATAAATGGACACCCTGTTTGGGCTTTTGGGTGTGTGTGGTTGAAGACATCAAACATTTGACTTGGGGCCAGGCAATGACAACGCTTTCAACCTAAGGAAATAAGGTCATGCGACAATCATACTCTGAGGAGTCACTTGCATTAAAATATGGCTGCTTTTGCTATGTGCCAGGCCCCCTCTCACCCCTTCCCTTACGTTCAGCTGTGTTTACAGGCAGTTGTGTCATGTTGACCAAGTTTCCTTTTCTTTTTTGCATCTCGCTTTAGATGTTAGAGTTTTTCTTTGCCGTGATTTCATAGGTGTGTTTGGCTTGGACAAGTTCCCATGGGAAGAAAACCTCCCATTCCTGTTGAATATATTGTGGAAATTACTTAATACTGGCCGGACAAAGACAAGCCTGTGCATCCAAATGGGACGTTGCTACAAGTTTTTGTTGTAGTAGTTAAGTGAGGTTTAATTATGTATTTCGATTAGTGGTACAAATTCTTCCATTTCAAGTCAAATCTGTTCTGTATCTATCTAAATGCCTTATTTCAGGTCAGATCAAAGATCACTGATGAGAAGAAATTGAATCGCATGTGGAAAAAATGAAGACTTGGAACCTCTTCCTAAGCTCTATCAGTTTTGAGGTGATTTTAAGCTAACCCTGGGTACAGGTCAGGGGGAGGCTGGACTGCTTTCTGTGGAACACAATAAAGTTAAGAGAGAGAGCAGCAGGACTGGTCGTTATCCAGTGGCTCATTAGAACGTCTGTAAGCTCTCCACCAAGACTCTCCCAATCTAAAGGGGCTTCGCTGAGCACGTTAGTGCCAGAACTTGGGGAAAATCCCACGAATCCCGCCTTTTAATCCTTCCGAATAAGGACAGCGGCCTTGGCTTTAGTGGGAAATGTTGAAAATCAATCCCTTGCCAGCTGTTCCTGGCAGTGAAGAAGGAAAAGGGGGGGGGGTGGTGACACACACACACACACACACACACACCCTGGGAATGTTGGGGGTGGGGGTGGGAAGTGTGGCACTAGTACGCTAATTAGCCTTGTAACGACGTAGCTTGATATCATGAATAGGGTGGGGGGAAAAAAAGTGTAGCAATTAGCCGCTAACAGCCCGGTCTGGCTCTGGCTCCTTTCTGCTTCGCCAGGGTTCATCAGCGGGTTTACTAAGCTCCTCTGGCTCCCTCGGGGGGTCTCTTTCTCCCTGTATACATGGCTTATTTCAATTCATTACTCAGGAGATCAAGCTCACGCTGCCCCAACTATTCAAAAACATTTCATGTGAGTAACGAATACTAATTCCACAAATGTGCATGTCTATGCATTCCTAAAGAAGTAACATGTACCCAAACACAGACTCAGCTCTCTCAGATATATTCAGGCAAACACCATAAGTGTCTTGTAATTAGTGATGCGGACTTGGTAAAACTCAGTGACCCGCAGGCATACAAGTTGCCTGCGTGGAGAAGGTAGAACTGAATCAAACCACTTGAGGCCTATGATTCGTGTCATTCGAGGTGCCTTCTCCGTGGCTACCCTATGAAAACAGTTTGAGAGTGGGTGCATGCTGAGCCAAGCACGAAAGACTTGGAGAAAAATCTTGCCTGTATCATATTTTGCACTGTGACAGGCCTGTCGGATGGTTGTTATTGGTTGTTATTCCAACCTTTTTGTGAAAGACATAAAATAGGTATTAATTAGATCAGCTGGGATTGGGAACTCCGCAGCAAATATTACTCATGCAACCCCATACGCTGAGCATCACCAGCCAAAGGAAACATTCTTACTGTGGACTCGGTCTGACATTTAACTCATGCATGGCAGACACTCATATGACATCTTACACAGAAAACAATAGAGAACCAATTTCCCTTTGACTTCCTTGAGTGCAGTGGTTGTGTGAGGAGTAAATTTGTTCGAAGTTCGAAATATGGCAGCAAATGTGTTTGTTGGTGACCAAAGTGATAATATTGATTGCTGCTGTATTCATGTAAAGTAATTGCCAATCTTATCTTTGCAGTGGAAGAAAGAGTGAGTGTGGCCTTAATTCCAGGTGTAAGGTGCAGTGGCACACCTTAGACTTTTGCTTACCCAACTGAATACTGATATCGTCTTCATCTTGAGTCGTTATCTATTAAACATTATAAAACAGGTTTGGGAAATGTGCTTTTAATTATCTATAAGGTTTGTCTGAGTCTTCATGCCCTGCCCTGTGACTCTGTGTGTGTGTGTGTGTGTGTGTGTGTATGTGTGTGTATATGCATGTGTATGTGTGTATATGTGTGTGTGTGTGTGTGTGTGTGTGACAATAAATGCAAAACAGCTTGTCCTCCTCTTTTCCTAATTCAAAGCAATAGCATGTGCAAGGGGAGCAATTTGGCAGGCAGAGCAATACAGTCTACATCACCACATTCACTGTCATAATTTGCAGTTAGCAACAATTTGCTACTTTTTGTCTAACTCACAACTGCATGTTTTGACTGTGTGAGTGTGTGTGTGTGTGTTTGTGAACGTGTGTGTGTGTCAGTGCGTAGATGAGTGATTGCATACCTGCAGGTGTGTGTGTGTGTGTGTGTGTGTGTGTCTGTGAGATTATGTGTGTTCTTGAGATCATCTAGAGATTTGAAAAAGATGTTCCTCTGCCTCTGCAGATGGCTAATGAAGGCCAGACCCAACTCTGGAACAGCCAATGCTTTGGAGGGGACGCCGACAGCTAAAATAAAAAAACCTCCTCCAGTGCAGTGCCGATGTGCTTACCTCTTTGTTGTTCTCCCTGCTCCTTCATAACACTTGACTGTGATAATAAAAGTATATCAGATAGCGCTTTTAAGTGTCAATCTGAAGGTGACTCATAGGACTGAGTGGGTGTTGGAGAGGTGAAACAAGCTCCTGGTGGAAACACCCTTGTGACCCTGCAACCAACCATAGCCAGGCATCCCAGAGAGAGACTTTCCATCTATTTATTTATTTATTTATTTATTTCTAAAAAGGCTACTGCTGATAGGCTTTGATAGTGACAGTTGCGGCAGCTCTGCTGCCAGCCTGCTTGATGGCAGGGAGATGGGAGGATGGGGTTGGGTGGGGTGGTGACGGGTCTTGCCAGGCTTGGGTGTTCACAGCAAGGGCCGGCTTTCGGGCCCTCCCCACTCCCCTGCCCCCAGCGGTGGATAGTATTGGGGTCAGGGCCTTTGGCCAGTGGAGCAAGTGACAGCCCTGACAGGCCGCCTGATTTCCCTCTTGTGCTGCCTGTCACCTCCCTGTCTGCCCGTCTCATTTTAATAATGTAAATACAATGGGGCCAAGGCCGGGGCAGGCCGGTTACTCCGTGTCATATTCACCTACTGGAACCCTGTGTCCGAGCTGCCCCAGTGGGCACAAAAGCCCTTCAACCCGACCCCCACCGCCTCTGCCAACACTGCCACCGCCACCTCGCCACCTCCACCTCCACCTCCACCCACAACCCCCTCCCCTCTTCTTCTTCTTCTTCAGTGCCAGGGCTGTCCTTGTTTGATGGCTCTTGGAAGTCTTGAATGTAAAGGAAATTGGGGGAAATTAGCATGATTCAATCAAACACTACACAAGAACGTGTAATAATTTGTATGGTAAATACAGGCTGTGTGTTTCAGCGCAAGCATACGATTAGACCTGACAGATCCTGCTAGGGCCTTAGATGTGGCTACTTTTTCTTTTTTTCTGACAAGCGAACTGAAGATGAAGGTAAGGGTATGGTAAACAAGTCCATGTTATTTTTCCTTGCCTCTCGCTTCTGCCTTAAGTCAGTACCATGTCGGAGCACCACAACCAGCTGCAGATGCAGCGACGCCACCCGCCGGAGAGTTAATGACACCCAGGACTGACCTCACACAGTAATTCCCCCTGCCTTTTTGATAACATATGAGTGCAGGAAGCTGCAGACGTCGTGAGACAGTGACTCAACCAGTGGGTGCTCTGGCGAATCAGCTTGGAACTATCTGTGCCAGGCCTTTGATAGCGCGCTCTCTTTTTCTCGCTCGTTACGGATGTAATGCATGAGTTGGAGGGCCCTCCACACTCCTCCCCTTGTTCCCTCATTCGCCTTGATTAAAAGAAAAAGAAGAAGAAAAAGAAGGAGGAAAAGGCTTTCCTCCTGGGTTGGGTTTCAGGGGCTCTTCACTGCCACACAGGCTCCGGCCAGACGACTAGACCGCCACTTCGTTAACCCTTTTCACCTCTGTACCCCTTCAGGGTAAGGTGGGAGGGGTTGAGGGAGTCTGGGTACTTACAGACATGAGAGTTTCCCGGAGGCCGTCAGGGTGATTGTGGCCTAATTTTCCATGCAAGAGCTCGTTAATGGCTTGATTGATGTTCCGTTACACGGTTTGGAGACGAACCTGGTGTTTACAGCAGCCCAGAAACACACGCCAGCGACTAAACACTGGGGAGCCCACCCATCATAAACACAGACTTCCGGCACCTGATTACCCAACGGATGATCCCACCACTGGTCTTGTTTGTCTGTATTTTTCCTCTTCTCTGGCCTTTGACTGCTGTAACCTGCATTCAAACGGCCATTGCTTGGAGGGGTGGTGTGTGTGTGTGTGAGTGTGTGTGTTTGGACTTTGTCATGATGAGTCACACATAATTTGCTTGTACGATAAGGCCGCTGTCACTATATGCTGTGGATGTTTCGCGCAGTTCCAGGAATTTTATAAGCGCTCGCAGATCACAGGCATGTTAGTGTCACAGCTGACAGAAATGGCATAATTGGTCAACTTTAACCTGAGGGCTAAAGACAGTGGAAATGTCTCCTTTATCTTCAAGTCGTAATTAATGACACACTTCCGAATGGCTCCTGCTCTGCTGAGCTGTCTGAATGAGCTGCCTGAGAGGGGGGAGGGGACTCCATATGTGCTTCAAACACAGGAAATGCATTTCCTCATGACCACACTAGCACCAAACAAATCAGTAAAATACCTCAATGTGATTTTTTTGTTTGTTTGTTTTCATTTTGTGCCCAAGCACACATTAACAGAGAGATGGCTGCACAGTCTTGTCTACTTGTCCACTGTCATGACGGGTCTTCTCTCCAGCATACACCCCCTCCACCCTAACAGTGTTGGGGGTGACCAGCAGAGAGCCACATAGGCCACACAGGCAGGTCATTATCCAGACCAAACTCTGGTCTGGGAGCTGCTCGTGAGACAGGCATTATTCATGAATGAGAAAGCCGTCTGTGTCAGTGGGGTTGGGATGGGGTTTGTGTGTGTGTGTGTGTTTGGAGGAGGGGGTGATGGTGGAGGTGGTGATGGTTAGAGTGAGCAGGCAGTCTGTAGGAGCTGGGGGGGGGGCGGGTTGTGGTGAGGCAGTGGTAGAGGGGGCTCCGCTCCGCGCCGCGGCCGGGCGTTTTTTGTCCCCGGCTGACCCCGTGCTCTCCAGTGTGGCCCCTGCGCTCCTCACCTGGTCCGTCAGTGCACTGGAGCGTAATGGGATACCTGTCATTTGCTTTAATGGCCTTTGAAGGACCAGGCTAATCCCCTGAGCACTTATTCAGCATCGCATAAAAGGGGGTGGGGGGGCAGGAACAGTGTGTGTGTGTGTGTGGGGTGTGTGTGTCTATGCGTGCGTGTGTGTGTGTGTGTGGTGTGTGTGTGTGTGTGTGTGTGTGTGTGTCTGTTGGGGGGGGCGGGGGTGGTCGGGTTTACTAGAATGCTGGGGCCTTGAAACTGTACCAGCTCGGGATTGTGTGTGCGAGAGAATGTCGGGTCCTGCGTGGAGACGAGGTGGAGTGGAGTGGAGTAGAGCGAGTGTGAGAATCAGCTTTCACCTGCGCAGCGAACCATTTACAGTCGCAGAGTCTCTTACCCGACCCCCCCCCCCCCATCCCCCCCCACCCGTCTATCCACCCTGCCACCCCCACCAGCCCTCCCACCACCCATCAGGCCTGGCGTGCCATTCAGAAATCGAGGGGCAAATGGAGGCACATTTTCACATCATTGTTTCCAACTTTGGACCAGTGGACCTTCCCCACCCCCCTTTTCCCCCACAAGGGAGCTGCCATGGCAGCGGGCTCCATTTGCACCTTAAAGCACAGGCCAAGTGAATGGGGTCATATACAACGCTACGGTAAAGCGCCGGGCTTCAGAGAGACGTCTGTGCGCAGGCAGGACAAGTGTTTTGTATTAAGGTCGGACAATGTTTATAAGATTTGATGGCGAACGCTGTGCATGCAGCTCTCAAAGCTCTTAAAGTGAAGAGAGTATGACAGTGTCACAAAGTTGTTTCCCTGAGAGATGATGTTTAAATCACCCAACCATATGTGCTCTATAAATAACAGGATTGCTATGAGTTTTGAGAGTAGTTATTGTGAATGCTTTTGTCAAATATTCCTAAAAGGCTGCTAAAGGGTTTTCTTTTGATGAAAAGGTGCCCATCCCTAGCTCTCATACAGTCACAACGCCACACACCCACAACTGACACTACTGAAGCCAGCACATTTTGTTTACCTCTCTACACACACAGGTGTGTCCCTGCAACAGACCCATTCTATGGTCACTGTTATAGAGAGGAGATGATTTTGCAATTGCATGTCCTACACATTTGAGAGATAACTGTATAATGATTATTTTTTACAGCAGTGCACTCCTCTTATCTTGATCTTGGGAAGTAAAAAAAAATATGATGAATAAAGAACATAAAAGCATTGGTCAGGGCCAGACTGGCTCCTAAGTCACCTGCGACCTGGGATGCTATCGGACCCACCGCTGTTCTTAACACCCCAGGGGTCGCTGGAATGTAGGAACAAAGGCAGAAATCAGGGCAGGCAATGAATTAGCCCGGCAAGGTCCCTTTCTTCCCATTCTCTTGGCTACCATTCGTCTTGTTGTTCCTCGGGCTGGGCTACTCACAAGAGAAATCGTCCCAGCGCACACACACACACACACACACACACACACACACACACACATTCACACAAACACAGACACACACACACACACAAATACAGACACACACACACACAGACAAAAACACTTCCTGTGCCCTAGTTATTTATGATGAAGCACATATAGGCTATTGTTAGTGCCGATACTGGCACCTGTATTCTGTAAGGTGTCGTGAGAGTTTGCCTCCTCTGAAATGTTCCTTTGATGCCTGTGATCCTTCAGAGTATATCAAATTCGGCTTAATCGCTTTTAACTCAGTGGGCCGAATGACACCACTACTAAAAATAACAACTTTTGCTGAGAGTAACGTTTATTCTAATTCAATGAGGTCTTGGAATAAGACGGTGGCAACAAAAAAATCTTAATCGGAAATCCCTTGCACGTTCTATTTCAAATAAGAGGTATTTTTTTATGAGGTCAGAGGTTAAATAGAGGGTGTTTATTCATCATAATTGCATACGAGGAGGAGTTAGAGAAGAAACATGGCCCTGCATTTTTAAGCATGTGTTTAAACAAAACAAAATACATGTGTCAGTTCAAGTAATGTAGTCAGTATTTTGCTTACGAGGTACATGTGAGTGTGTGTGTATTTGTGTATAAGAAGGTGAGTGAGAAAAAGAGAGCAAGAGGGAAAAGAGGTGGGAAAATGCTCCTCACAGGAGATGTGTCACGGCGACCTTTAGAATAGGATGAATAAATCATCCACGCCTTGTGAGGCATAAAAGGTATGATGCATGTCTGGAGGCACTATGCCATGCCAAAAACAGAGGGGCTAACCTCTGAGCTTCTGGAACACAGGCTCAGGCAGTCACAGGCCTGTTAAACACAGCATAAACTCCAGGGCAGAAACAGTGTGCCAGGGCTAGACTCACATGTAAACAATCCAACCCATCGAAGCAAGCTGGATGGACAGCATAACCACACTGAATGGCTTCCACACTTAAAAATAGTAGCACCCTAAACTTTTTCAGGACGTACAGAGAAATGCTCCGTGACAGTACGGTATGGCGGGAGGTGTGTTGAGTCCTACATTACAGCAGGAAGGACGTGCAGCTGTAGAGTCCGAGGGCAGCGCTTCCCGTAAAGGGTCCTGTTCTGCTCCGTAAGTGCCATCCTGACGCCTTACAGAGGATTGGGTTTCATGGCACCAGTCGGCAAAAAACTGTAATCTCAGAGGTGTTATCACATCCTCTGCACCAGAATTTGAGAATTATTAATCTTACAGTAAATTCACTTTATTGGGTCCATTCTGTGCTGACATCTTACCAAGATTTAATCGTTAAAATCTATGGGTACAAAGTGAGAGTAGGTGTTCTAAGTGGCTCTTGAGACATTGTGATGATAAAATTATGGGAAAATGGAAAACTAACACCATAACAGTTTGAAGACAGCATTTTTTACCCCCAAGACTCGGCTTTTTGCATTTTTGTCAACCAAATGTGTTGTAAGTGGGCATTCAACAGAACATCATAACATTTCTTAATATGAAAGATCATATTTTATTGCTGCTTTTTTTAGTTTATTGAACGTCTGAACTTGTTAAACTGGCCTTGACCCTGTTTAAAGGCTCATCCCTAGCTGTTAATCTTGACAGTGGTGTTGCCTTTAGTTTGTGTTGAACACATAATAAAGCAACTGTTGAATTCTGCTTTGAACATTCATGTTGTTGCTTTGCTTTCAATGCTAATTTAATCAATCCATCAATTGTTCTCTGCTGTTTGTCTGAGCTGTAACAAATTAGAGGTGCTGGGGACAGAATTTGTTATTAAAAATTAAAAATGCCTCTGGACTTCTCCAGATGATGCAACTCAGAAGGCATGATAAATAAACAGCGACACCCCCCCCCCCCCCCCCAATAATAACTTTGTATGCCTAGTATTTCTGTTTCAGCTATTTTGTATTTATTTGCTTATATGTTCAGATCTAATGTCAACAAATACATAAAAACACCTCAAATAAAGTACTTACATGCAGAGGACAAAAACAATTCCAAATTGTGAACCTTCTGCTACATACTATCTCTGTAGCACTACAAGCATTTGAGTTATGAGGTGGTTATGCAAGAATTCGTTATTTTTTTATTATTTTGATTCTCTGATGTCATTATAACTATGGAAAATTACTTTCTGTTTAGAATACTTGCAAATTTGTCTCCCAGCTTGAAGTCACCAGCAATCTGACAAAGAACTCATGACTGAAATGATTTTTTGATTAGAGGGAGACACAATAGAGACTAAAGTTAACTAACCTAAGGTTAAGCTCTCCTTCCTTACATCTAATCTTCCAATTTTACCCTCAGGCTTTTCACAAGAGAGGGGGGTCCTAAGAGGTCTAAAAGCCCTACATTTTTTTTTATAAGAAAGCAATTAGAACGGGCCAAGAGGGGGGCATTGTCTGATTCCCTCTGAATAGCTTAGGTTTCTGATGAGGCGGCCATCACGAAGTCACTGCAGCCATGAATTTGTTGATGTCACATTAACTTGGGAGGTCAGAGGGAGAGATTAACATAAACAATTTTACCATATCAATTAAAATATTGTACAATAGTGATTTTATAAACTTAACTACAAAATTGACCAGTCATAGCAACTCAAAAAGAGGTCGACCAGGTCCAAATAAATTCCTATTACATACTAGATGCTAACAGTCTGTGTTATATTATTAATTATTTAATTGTGTACAGCACTGGAAATTGTCAAAATGTACTTGACCATTAGTTTGAATGCCAAGGGCTCAAGACGTGGTAATGGGTAACCGAGGAAACGGGCCACACAAAGCAACCTGAAACAGTTGTTCGCAAACCAGCATCAAGGTGTTCAAAGTGGTCGTGACTGATGTCGCCATTGTCTCCAACCTCTACCTACACCCACACACAGGCCTATGCCCTCGTCTTGAGTGCTTCGTGGAGGTCAAATCAGATCAAAGGTGCTGGTCACAGCCATTAGGCCTAGCAGCGAAGAACTGACATGAAAAGCTTGTGTTTTGAAAAGGAGGGAAAGAAGAAGAAGAAGAAAAAAAAAACAACAGGGCCCTCTCCATTTAAAAGCAAAGCAAACTGTGAAATAATTGAAAAGGTATGTCAATCAAGAGCAGCCGCCCCGCTGGAGCCCTTGGATTCCCAGGCCCTCTCCCGGCGGAGCAGCGGGCCGTGGAGGGCTACTGGAGGGGGCAGCCCGAGAAATTAAAGAGCCAGCAAGAGAAAGGGAAAAGAGAAAGACTTTTTTGGGGGGAAAGAGCTGGAGAAATCTTTGCTCCACTCTTTCACTCCGCTCTCTCCTTTCCTCCTCTTTTAATTGTGGTGGGTGGGACCTTTTTTTTAAGAGGTGGAGGGGAGTTGGTGGTAGGGGTTGGGGGGCTGAGTGGGTTGGTTGGGACTGTACTGAGGGGGGTTTTGGTTGGGTCGGGGGGGGGGGGGGGGGGGGGAGTGTAGTGGTGGAGGGGGGCAACAAAAAGCCTAGTCATTAAGAAGACCTCGGCTCCATCCACTACTCAGGTGTGTAACAAAGACTTATTGGGAACAGAGGGGCGGTTTGAAGGCAACATCATTTTATGACCCCCCCCCTCCACCTCTGATCTCCAGCCACCACCCCACCATCCACCATCCTTCTCTACCCTGCCCTTATTACTAGAAGCCTCTCTCTCTCTCTCTCTTTCTCTCTCTCTCTCTGTTTCCCTCCTTCTTTAACCATAATTTTGACAAAGGGAACCCCATGAGAGTTCTCCTTTCTCCGTTTTTTTCCGTTTTTTTGCTTTTTTTTCCAAGGTCAGAAAAGGCTGAATGATCTGACGATGGGCCCACTTCCAAGAAGCTGAGAAGAAAGAGAAATAGAAAGAGTATAAAGACGAGGCAAAAGGGCTTGTTCGATGCTTTTTCACCAAAAAAAAAAAAATCCCATAGAGGATGGAAAAATGGTCAGTCCACACTTGAGTAGGTGCGTATAGAGCAGGATTTGCTTGTAATAGCAGTGTCGGCTTATTGACAGCTTTGGTCAAAACATGTCAAAGGTTAAAAGATTTTGCCCAGGGGTGAAGGAGAAGAAAACTCACACTATTCAAAATCTGCCTCAAACCTGAAAGGAGATAAAAAAAAGACTTATTGTAAAAAAGAATTATTGTATCAGTCAGCTGTGAAATTCGGCCTAGCTGCCATTTCATTGCTTACCCTTTATAATTCACAGTGCAGCAAACTCAATAGCCTTAAATATTACAGTAAATGTATATATTTCAATACAATTATTTAATCAATTTTTTCACTATTTAAAGCGATTCAGATGAGCGATGCAAGTTCAGACATTCAACCCATGCACGTGTGAAGTCCAGGCTGAGCTACCAAGGGCCCTCAAGTAGTGTGACCTGAGGATTTTACCATGTAAGGTCAGATAGTTATACTTAATACCTTGAATACCACAGCCATCCGTGGGCTTTTAGCACAATGGAGCGAATTTTCAAAGGGGGGGACTAAGATTAATATGGGCCTAACCCGCTTTTGTTGGTGTTTCCTCAAGCATCACAGGCCTGAGCCCTTTCCTCCAAACAAGGCAAAATCCCCACCTCATCCATCCCCTTAGATCTTTTTTTCCTCGCCGGGAAGCCATGTTGTCATGTATAGATGTTTCATTAAAAGGAGCCGAACCCATTAGTCTATTGTCATGCCTGTTTTATGTTTCACAGAAGAATTGGGCACATACCCTGGCCTACAACATGCTCAGTTTTCAACAAACTAAAGCGATACCCTAGCAGGGAAAAAAAAGTTTTTTTTTTCCCTTCTTCTCACCTCTTTTCAAGAGTCCTTTCTCTAGTGCATCAGTGAATGCTTTCATCTTCACTTGGCTGTTTAGGACCCTAAAAGGGTCCCCTTTTTAACCACTTGACACTCGGGTGACTGATTTTGCCCTGATGGCTAATCCATAATACACTGACATCCAAGACTGCAAAAGTGAATACTTCTCTCAGTTTATTTGTTTGTTTGTTTGTTTATTTATTTATTTTTTAAAACAGATGCCAGTCAGTTTGATTTACAAACAAAGGCGGCTCCTTTCCTGCTGGCATTAACACAGTCTTACAGTCTGAAAATGACACGTCTAGTCACACGTGGTTGCTCTGCATTCACCCTCGCCCATGGGCAACCGGAGATCGTTAGCAGTGGCCTCCAGAGACAGCAGCAGCAGCAGCAGTGGTAGTGGTAGTGGCGGCACTGACACTTTCAGGCACCAGCAGTTTTCATTTGACGGGAGAGATGCCATTAAACACCATGCACTCTTCCATGGAGTCCAGCAGCTGGGCTTAATTGCTTATGAGCTGCTTGCACGCTCCCATTGCAAGCGAAACCCACCCCCTCCCACACACGTGCACATCACCACCACGGATGTTTGTAAACACGACAGACAAATTGTATGTTTGTGCTCAATGTGACGAGGTACAGGGACATGGGACACTGTGGCATAAGCTACTTGAGCTTTGAGCCGTCTGTGCAGCTGCTGTTGTTTGATGCCAGTGGTGGTCGTGGGTAGGGGTGGGGAGGGGGTGCTCACTTCACTTGACTGTGCATGTCAGAGAAGAAAGAGGCAAGGGGATCTCAGTGTTTATTTACCTTCTTTAACTTTTTTTCCTCTCTCTCTCTCTTTCTTCCTCTTTCTCTTCCTCTCCTTCTCCCTCTCTCTCTCTGTCTGAGAGAAGGGTGACCTCACCTGAGAAGCATGGGGGAGAGGACCATTTGCTTCTGTTGTGCGTCTGATGAGCGAACAAGGCAGTTGAGAGCTACGGGCCTGTCTGTGACTGGCATTAAGCCTGTGGATGAGGGCAGTCTGCAGATTAGTCTAAAGATCACTCTGCAGTGCCCACATCTTAGTGCCACAAGCACCAACCACACCCTTCTAACAAGCCACAATCCTTTTGAAATTTAATCTGTTGTATTGGCTGGAATTGTAGCCACTTTGAGTATTGACTTGCAATGAGCCGAGGCGATCCCAAGGTTTCAAAGGCCCTCTGGCATTTGTTGGCATTACTTTTAACATATTTATTAGCTGTGGCCACTGTGCCAGGTAAATGTTGTTTTTAGATTTTCCTCGGGTCCTTTTTAAAAACAGTCTGGTCTCGAGTAAACACAGCCGAGATGTGAGCACACGGAGAGGCTTGCACCTGCTCTGTTCCTGGTGTGAGCGTTTATTTTTCATCTCAGAGCGAGTCTATCCGGAGTCCCGGCGCGGGACTGGAAACTCGGCTGCTGCTGGCTCAGATGCCCAACGACCCACTCCATGGGGGTCGGTGGTGGAGTTTGGGCCGTGGGCCTGAGCTAGCCGGGTTTGTGGCTTCTGGTTCTTTTCCCTACGGACTTTGGGTCAACAGCTCATTCAGCACCTCGATGTGTTGCTGTTTGCACACTGCCTGTCCAAGGGCAATAGCCCATTTGTTAGCACTGCTCCCATTTTTGGTTATTTAGAAAGTTACCTGGAGGTATGTGTGTGTGTGTGTGTATGTGTGTGTGTGTGTGTGTGAGAGAGAGAGAGAGAGAGAGAGAGAGAGGGAGAGAAAGAGAAAGAGACAGAGAGTAAATGACAGAAAGAGAAAGAGAGCTGTTCCACAACATTTTCTTGCTTTAAAATGGATGTGTCTTTGTGTATGAAGCAACATGCCTCGAGATCAGATAGTGTCTCACATCAGGGTATCTTTGAAGGCAAGACTGACTGAATATAAAGTCAAGAGCAAGTTATCTTAGACAGCCTCACGTCCAGCAATTACCCCTCTATTCAAACTGTTAAGGGCGGAGACCACTAGGTCCTTTAGAGAGAGAGAGAGAGAAGGAGAGAGAAAAGGAAAAAAAAAGTTTTGTCTGTCATCTTCACAATACGTCTGGTTCTCCCTGGGCAGACTAAAGCCAGCTCAAGGAGAGCACACCAAAGAGAGAGTTTGTCCCCAATTACTGCTCACAAGTTACCCTTATTTCTTTCAGCCACCACCACCACCACCACTTCTTTCAAGGGGCTGTTAACTGGGCATAGGTGCACTCATAGGAGGTGGCTATCAATCTGCTTTATCTGAGTAGTAAAACAAGATGCGGGCTCATCTGGGCACACTTTCAGGTGTGGAATGATTCCACTGTGCTCGCCAGCTTCGCTGCTCTGCAGACTGGAACTTTCTGTGGCTGGATTCTCCTCTTTTGCATAGTACATTTTCCTTTCTAGATGGCAGCGTGCTAGTCTGATGCGTGGACGGACAGATGCACTCCAACTGAAAACACAGAATGGGGTCACATGGGATATTTGCATGCCAAAGCACAGGCAACTAATGCGAGGGAAAGCCAAAGACATTCATGAAGTTACAATAGTGTGTCTCTGCAGGATTCACAGTTTCGGTGTCATGTTTTAAACCTGACAGCACCATAAAATCACCCTACCGTAAAATTTACTGGATTATGATTTGCTGGGGATTTTATAGAGCGGCGCATTGTCCTTTGCAATGACCCAACTGTTTGTTCTTTGGAATCCTTCTTCCACATACATTTTACCTTGGGGAGTCACTAAACACTGTCGTGCATACGGCTTTTTCCTTTTCTCGGAGAGAGAAAAAAACCCACACATCTCCAGGGTCTACGGATGCCTGGTTTCCTAATCGTTAATGATAGAGTAGCTTTTGATGGGGAAACTCCACTCGTTCACCACTCTAACAGAGATTTCTGTTCCCTCTTTTTTTCCAGGCCTGATGGAAATCCGATCTGTCAGTGTGGGAGTTGTCGCCATCAAATCTGTCAGCACCGGACTGTACTTAGCCATGACCAAAAAGGGCACCCTCTTTGGATCGGTAAGTGCATCTCTATACATTCTTAAGACCTTAATGAGCATTAATAAGAAATAGCTGTACAAGTGTCATCCATCCTAGAAACAGTATCAATCCCACCCATACCCGTTCTCTTTAACCCGCTGTCCCACGGAACATTATGTTCAGGTACAGACTGGTTGTGGCCCAAGCTGCATCATCCACACCTGTGTGCCAGACGAGGACCAAGTCTGTTCTCGTCAGATGCCCCCTGGGGCACACACAAGCACAAACACCAACACAGTCCCAGTGACAGGGAGATTATGAAAGCAACGCTCTTGCCATAAAATCTTGCTGAAAGCAACACTAGCCTGTCATGTGCTACTTTTGACATAGGCTTTTCCTGTTTGAAGAGCTAGTTAGTTGTGCTGTCATATCTAATAGGCTGATTTTTTTTTATGATATATGGTCATGTGAGGGGACAGTGGTACCCTCTACTCTAAAAATGCTGTTCCAACAAAAAAAGAATGAAAAGGTTTTCATAGCATGGCACTATGGATATTTCCAAAAGACATTAATTTTACCAGTTCCAACTTGGCTGTCTTTGATTACTTTTTTTTAATAAGTTTAGATTCTTAGATTCTTCTGCTTCTTTAGATATCAACACTCACAATAAGAAATGGATCCATCAAAACTGTCAGGCTCCTGATTGAATTTTGTATGTCACTATCAAAGGCACCTAACCACTCTGCCTGAACATTTAGAAGCTCAATCTCAAATTGCTAGGTGATTGCTTGGCTTTTTTTTTTTTTACTGTACTATGATAAGATGGGTGACAACCATGACAATATTGTTTTTCTAACTTGAGAGCAGATAAGGCAAGTTCTTCTGAATCACACCTTAATGAGAATGTACGTGAGGAGCCCCCATGAACTGACCTTATCTTAGCAAGATAACGTACTGATAGTTACCTTGTGATGGAGGTTAAACTACAGCTTACTATAGCTGCATCAACCCTATTCTGTTCATCCATTCGCCCTGATAGGAAGAGTGAATCATCAATGGCAATAGCAGACTGAAATTTTGTGGGTAGCTTTGCAGCCTTCAAGGCCAAACATTAAACAACTAATTCACTTCACTGTTCCACGGCAACTCTGAATGCACGAAAAAGCAACATTTGATAACCAGATGGAAGAGTCTATGATGGAAAAAGTCTAGACAGTTCCTATTCAGTACATTTTTATAGTCTATACTATAAGTGAGTGACTGAACAAGTAGATGTTTTACACAACTTCACAATCAAATATATATATCTAAGCTATTTATTATGCAAATATGGGACATTACAGAAGCCATTCTGATATTCAGTACGTTAACAGACCTTTCCATCTGGGGCACCACACTGAATCTGTGCCCTAATCTGGCTTTGGCCCACATCAGGCCTGGATCTGGCTCGGTTTCAGAGAGCTATCAGGGAGGTCATCAGGACCTTTTATGGTAGTTCTTGTCATTACTTCATGTGAACACACTTGGAATAGGATCCCATGTTGAGGGGGTCACATCCGGAGCGCTGGTATCTCTGACTCCATCTTTGACCCCTGACCCGTCTCGTTGAGGCAGGTCAGGGCAGATTGCCTCGAAAGGCCTTGCACTCTCTGCCCCTGTCTAACCTTTCTGTATGCTTTTCTTTCTCTCTTCCCTTCTTTCTCTCTTTCTTTCCTTGTCTTTTAGCCGCGCTACAACCCCAGCTGCAAGTTCAAGGAGCGGATCGAGGAAAATGGCTACAACACGTATGCCTCACTGCGCTGGCGGCATGGCGGCCGGCAGATGTTCGTGTCCCTCAATGGCCGTGGAAAACCCCGCCGAGGACACAAAGCCCGCAGGCGGCACCCCTCCACCCACTTCCTTCCCATGATGCCTACGTAACTGCCCCCACCATCCCCCTCACACCTTGCAGTGGCTCCCCAAACCCACACATATTAGAGTTTTCATCATTCTTGATGTCGATACTCTTATTATTATTATATATATTTGTTATGCTATTATGATGTTACTATTGTAAGCCCTCTCCCCTTGTATGTACATTTGTTGGGGGCTTTGCGTTCGTTTGTTGTTTGTTTTACCTTATTATGCTTATTGTGGTCATAGTGGAGTTACCTTTAAGTTATTCTCCCTCTGCCCCTGTGTATGCGTAAGGTTTTAAAGTAAGGCTGCTGGAAAAAAACAAAACAAAACATGTATAAAATACAGTTTACTTGTAAATATTATCATGTTCCTCCCCATCTCTCTTCAGAGCAGAACGGCTGTTTTAAAATTCAACGTGATCCTAAGTGTATTTGCTGGACTGAATGAGTAGATGTCCAAACAGAATACTCTGAAGAGTCCTACTGTTTGAAAGGGTGACTTTGGACTGCATTCGGAAAGGGTGACTTTGGACTGCATTTGTGGACAATGGGCTCTTATTCTCTCTGTATGAAAGACTGTGGATGGACATACATATAGTATACTGTGATGTTTGGTACAGAGACACTCTGATGGAAACAGTGCATTGGTGTGTGTGTGTATGTGTGTGTTGTGTGTGTGTGAAACAGTGATCCTTGTGAAGTGCAGAGTCATGCGATGAGATTCCTCTTCAATCAGATAACTGCATTGGGAGTTCCTCTCGAGTTTTTGCTCAACAAGAGATCCCCCTTTTTTTTACGCCTTTCAGAGAGGAGAGATAAGATTTGTTTACCACTGGTCCAAGTGTTTGCCCCCTTCGCAAGGTGAACAAACACACAGTAAAACAAACTGGCCCTGACAAGTCTGGACAAGCTCACATCAGTTCACTCCCCTGGGTTTTAGCCCTGGTGGGCACTCGAAACACAGGTAGAGGCTTTGTGGATGTCTGGCAACCATCACTATTAAAATGGTTCTGAATCAAAAAGCCCTCTGTGGGACCTTGTTTGACTTCTGAAGCGCAAAAGGACATTCATACTAGATCATGTACATACAGACTGTACTTCTCACTTCCTTACACTTCACTAACATTTCACCATCAATCTGTTGCAAATAGAACATTTAATATATTTAATTATTTTTTGAAGTCTTTGTTGAAAGTGTGGCTGCATTACTTCCCCCCTTTCCTGTTTGGCTGAAGTTCATGATTAGAGCAGTTTCTTGGTTGAACATCCTGTTTAGTTTGCTCACTCAAATATCTGTTGTCAAGGATATATTCATCAAGCACTGTTTAATAGTGTATTTCTTTACTGCAGAGAGGCAATTTTATGTGTCTTGTTCAGCCTGGTAAAACCGAATACAAATAAAACCTAAATTGATCAAACATGTACAGAACTGTGGCCGATCTTGATTATTTATAATCTGTGATGATAGGGACAATAATAATGGTCAATGCTGTACCAGTTCACACCTCACATGAGCAATTTTAAAGTTCAGTTAATACATAGTTCAGCATTTCAGATGACAACTAGTTCATATTCAAGTTCATTTAATTTCAAAAAAGTTAAGAAAAATGGAGAGAATTTCTATTCTTATCTTTTCAGATAAACCCTATTCATAGTCAGCTACCGAGGGCCACCATCTGCTTATTTGTAGTACCTGTTTCATTCATCACAACTCAGGCAGTAACCCTACATTATCATTCTGTCTGGACTTAAACAGTGATTTAGAATCTCACAAATATCTGAGCTTGTTCAAGTTCAAGTTCTTTTGAACTAGTTTGTACACAACACTGATGTCCATGCCCATTCATTCAAGTTCCGTCTGATGTTAAATTTACATATGTAATTTTCATGTACTTCACGCTCCTGCACAGTATCAATACTCTCAGCACTAAATGTAACAGTGTGTTATGTTCAGCAGGTCCTAAATGTGGATGGCCACAGTGAGACACATGTCTTCTCTTAGTCCCACGTGTCAGAGGAACACATATGGCAGGTGGTCTGGTCTGATTACAAACATATTGAGGCCCAGGGACTTCATGCTGCTGGATGGACCCATACAGGCAGTAACGTCATGCTGTTTGGCAGACCTGTGATAGGCTATAGCTGTAGGATTGTGAAACATGTGAGATGAATTCAAGTTGAAATTTTGCCTCATCTATCTCCCTTGTCAACGCATTTTTTTTCACAAGCCAATCATAAACAACAAAGCCTGACCTTGCCACATACTCAATAGTTTGTTGATTTGCATTTCTTTTTAAATTCCTGACAGATAAACTGGTTATTCACTGAACACTTCACTGAAGTAATCAAACTTGAACACTCATAAATAATGGCTTGTGAAAATCAGCATGCCACTGGCTACGAATGTTATGTCAACATCCCAACATGTGAAGTTTCCAAATAAATCCTATTTTCTGCCTGCTCCCTTGTGTGTGGTGCCTGATCGTCAACGAGTCTGAAATCCCCCCTTCCCAACCCCTCTCCCCATCCCTCTGCCACCCCCTCCCCTCCCCCTCCCTCCCCCCATAACAGTCTAGGAATTCCATGCTCCTTTTTGCCCCTCTCTTGGCTTTAAGGTGAGGCTGTCTGTTTATGCCCGCCCGCTGTTCGACAAGCGGCGAAACCGAACGGGAGCCTGTAATTATCATTGTTTCTCTACTGTCCTGTCAGAGCACTCGCCAGCAAGACAAGAGTGATCCCTTGGCAGTGCTACGGCCCCGCCAGATCAAAGCCGTGGCCTTTGATCACAAGCAAACCCCAAAACGTTATGGAAAATCAAGGTGGGGAGAGCGCTCTTCAAAGAGCCACGCACTCAGAGGCCTGGATACTTTTTGCAGGGACATCTTCAGTGTCTCTTCTCTTCTCTTCCAGAGTGTCACACAAACTAACGTTGCGTGCAGGTGTTTCCTGTTAAAGTCTGTCAGGGAGGTAAAGGACGAGCATTTCGAAGCCGATATGCCCAGAGAGGTGAGGCTGAAGAGATACCGAAATGTTTTGGCTTATAGGACTGCTCGTTGTGTGGTTTGGCAAACTAGTGCTACTCTTAAGCTTAACAATCACATAACCAGATGGCTGTGGTCACAGTTGTGATCTTGTTACCGCCGAGTAGCTTGAAATTCCAATCTCGGAAACTATTGGGTCTTACAAGGGACAGATGTTAATCTTCCATCGTCAAAATAATTAGCAAGGCAATAGAATAAAGTTCCAGTCAGAGGCATCGGGTCCTTGGGGAATTAAAGCAACACCAGGATAAAGTGATACACAACTTCAAATGGTCCCTTACCATTAACATGAGACTTATCAGTGAGGAGCACACTCATCCACACACCACACTATGGAATGTCACATGTCGCAGGAATGCATGCACTGCACTTGTGTCTACATGGAGTGATGCAAGCTGTTCGGCCACTGCAACAGTCTCTGCAAAGGTCTTCCTGCAAAGAATGAAAATCCTTATGGCCAAATAAATAAACGCTTATTATAACCAGGTCTACAGTGTTGCGTTGGAGAGAGAGAGACAGAGAGTGAGGGAGAGAGAAAGGAGGAGAGAGAGAAGAGAGAGAAAGCATGCGATTCCACAGAGCTTAATAAATAATTGTGGCCCCTGAGACTAATTGTGGTGGCTCTGCGTCTCCCCGCGGAGTGAAGCGGGAAGCCGTGCAACGCTTTGAGGGGCTCCAGTGTGCTCCCTCTCCGCTGGCTCCTCAGCCGAAGTGGCCTTGAAAGAGCGCGGGACCACCGGAGATCAATAGCAGAATCCTTCAGTCTTTCACTGGCCTTCTAATCCCTCTCATTTGTCTGCCATTTGTTCGGAGCCATTCACAACTCTCTGAATTTGGGATTAGGGTTGTTTTGTTACAAAAACAGCCTGAGTTGTTATGGTGAATAGGGCAAGGGGCAAACTGTGCGTTCCTATATGTCTGTGCCTGTGTGTGTTTGTGTGTGTGTGTGTGTGTGTGTGTGTGTTGGGTATGATTGTGATGTAAGTCAACCCATTATTTCTTTCTTTTTCTCATAAACTTATTTGAAGGACATTAATCTATGGATATGACTTTGTGGGACATAATGCCAAGGGCTGATTGTTAATGGTTTTCAAGTTCTTCATGTCCCAGAGCGAGTTTCTCATTGAAGGCATTTTCCCCTTTTTGGTTGTTTTTCAGTTTGGGTCAAATATGTTAATAATTAAGCAGTCCTCTTGCTAACCAGCAAGTATTTATTTTGAACTTTCCCAGTGTGATGCACACACGTTGCATGCTAGCGCTTGGAATCCGTCGATGAAATATTTTCCGCCTCATAGAACACAAAATGGTGGCAGTTAAAATGAGTTAAGTTCCATAACTTTCAGAGAAACCTCTTCCAGTGGGGCAAATTCCTCCCCCCTTCTCTCTTTTTCTCCTTTCCCCATCTTCATCTTGATTTTTATCTCTCTATTTCTTCATCTCTCTGTTCTCCAACTCCTTCTGTACCTTTTTCTCTGTATCTCCCTCCTTCGCTCTTCTCTCCTGTCTCTCGCTGCCCTGTCCAGCTCATTGGGTTAGTTGGCAGTGGGGAGCAGATCTATCAGAGTGGCCCCTCTCATCACGGCTTGGATTATGGCTCGCGTCTGAAGCCACTGGACAGACATGAGACGGGGACTCCTGAGTGGCACACGCCCCGCACCCCGTGCCCACCCCCGTCACCGGCTATGAACGACGCCTGGTCCGTGCCACGGCCCGAGGTATGCACCGCTCTGCTCCGCTGGGATGGGACGCATCCAGGCCCGGCCTTGCTTGGCATTCCCCAGATGCCTGCGGGCAAGTCAAACACTGTACGATGGGCTGGGGCTCTGGAAGGGGGGTGGGAGTTGGGGTTGGAGGATGGAAGATGGAGGGGGTATTTGATGGGGTGGTGATGGTGGTGGTGGGGTGGCTGCCACTCTGCCAGAGAGCTGGGCCAACTGAAGCAGGCTGTAGTTTGGCCCAGGGCCCAGTCAACATCATGAGGTTGTCTTTGGCTTTTGCCTGACTGGAAAAGACATAAGTCAGGATGGGTTCATGCACAGCACGAGCCGAGCCAAACCCGCTCCATTCTGCCCTCTGACTTCCACTACGACTCTGTGTCTATATCTGTGAGTGTGTGTGTGTGTGTGTGTGTGAGTGAGATAGACAGAGTTTGTTCATTAGTGTGTGTGTATATGTGAGATAGCTGGAGTGCATTCATTAGTGTTTGTGTGTGTGTGTGTGTGTGTGAGTGAGATAGATAGATAGAATTTGTTCATTAGTGTGTGTGTGTGTTTGTGTGTGTGTGAGAGATAGCTACAGTGCATTCATTAGAGAGTGTGTGTGTGTGTGTGTGAGAGAGAGAGAGATAGCTACAGTGCACTCATTAGTGTGTGTGTGAGTGTGTGTGTGTGTGTGTGTGTGTGTGTGTGTGAGAGTATGAGTGAGGAAAAAACTTCAGGTGAGAGAAGCTAATCTGTCTGTGTTTTGTCACGCGTCTGCACACTGATATTTTCACATGGTTAATGCTAACCCACCTCACGCCTGTGTTCTCCTCAGCCTCCCCGCCAGGTCGGGTGTTCACCCCTCAGCACTCCAGTTTTTCCACGTTTTTTAGTGTTTAAATTTAGGTTTTCATCACGGACCTCCTTTTCCCCTCTCAGGAGTTTCAAAAATAAGCTTGAGTAGCAGCAGCGGGAAAAATTTATTTTGGATGTCATCCACATACTGCTCTCGGACATATAAAACGTCCACAACTGTGGGGGTGTCTGTTTCATCTGTCAAGGATTGTCAGCATCGTCCTGAAAATATGTTTAAAAAAAAAACAAAAAAAAACTGACACTTTTGGCTGGACAGGGGGAGGAGGACGTGCTGGTCGGAGACCTCTTTCCCTCACAGATATTTCCAGTGGCGATATAAATATGAGTCTTCTGAAATAAAACAGTCTGTCTGCTGCCTCTCTTCACCCCAGCAGGAAGGAGACAAATGACAGGATGAGAGGACCACGTGCACCGGGCGAGCGTCTCTCTTCCCACAAACATCTGCCTGAGTCTAGACACTCAGTGATCAGGTTGCCCCATTGCTCTGCATATAGGAAGGATTTCCGTGCCCCACTAATTTCATGTTGATCAACCTTTTATTAAACATCATGGGAGGTGTCTGTGCATGGATTAAGCCTAGTTTTAGATTAAAAGAAACCTTAAATGAGGATCTTACTGATGAGGGCTTTTTTTAATCTAAGACTAGGACTAAGATTACATCCATGTATGTGACATTGGCTCTAAAAGGTCTAATAGAGAAAAGCACAGGCTGGCTGTGTTGCTTCTTCTCACCCCCTGAGATCTTAAGATGTAGGTAACATCTTCCTCTAGGCTGTATATACATGCATCAGACAGGCTGTTTGGCACTCCAGACAGTGGGCCTGCACTACACTTCCTACAGCAGCATCTGTTTGAGGTGGAGCTCAGTTGACATGGCCTACACAGCCTCTCCTCATCACTGAGCTCTGCCCCATTATGGCATTAGAGGACTTTTCATCGGGCAGGCCTGGAGCAGCCGGAGACAGGGATGTGTGTGTGTGTGCCACGTATGTGTGCGTGCGTGTGTGTGTGTGTGTGTGTGTGTGTGTGTGTGTGTGTGTGTGTGTGAGGAGTACCAGCCAAGGCCCTGGGGGGAAGTACACTGAACAGAGCAGGGGGCTCACAGCCCCATGTTATGGTGCTCTTTGTACTGGTGACCAAGGGCTGTTGCTTCTGACTTTGCCTATGAATTTAAATCAGTAAACTGGTAAACTGCAACCAAATTGCTTGCCCTCATTTAAATAAAGATGTCTGAACTAAGCTGTGTCCATAAGAACAGCTGACTCATAGGTTGAAAATTGTGTTGGGAAGATTTGTGCCCTGGCAGCACTAGATTTTAGCTGGAAACAGCTGCCACCACAGAAAAAAACTACTGGCTATTTATTCTATTTTCACGTGTGTAAAACACTTTATATGTTGAATGTGTACAGATCATGTGATGTAGATAAACTTGCTTTACCGTCCGAGGGAAAGGGCCACAGGCACATCCTATTGGATGCCTCTGGCAGCACTTGATAATACAAAACACATTTTGAAAAAAATAAACATGGGTATTATGTTCTGAAATGGCATTGAGACATGAAAACATCTTTCATGACATACTTGGTGTTGGTATGCCATTAGTTAAATCTTGTTCAATCACAAAAACAGCAGTTGCAGTTACTGCCTAGTGTGTGATGACAAACATATGGCTTTTAAAACGCTGAACCTGCTGAACAACTGGGTAATGAAAAGCTGAACCACTTTGAACAACCAGGAGAAATTAGTCAAGAACGCCATCTCCTGGTTTTAAGCAGCATGCACCACTTTTGTAGGAGTAAGGAGGGACAGAACACTCAGGCATGTGTTACCTATGTACCACATCACTATAGTTACTAAAATAGATACCCTCCATAAAAAAAGCATTGGTTCTCAAACTGGGGTCCGGGGACCCCCGGGGGTGTGCAGGGTGTTGCCTGGGGGTCTATGAAAAAGTTTACTACAAAATAGCATCTAGCATAATAGAACAAATGAATATAAACATATGGTTCAATTTGTGTTGCGATTATGAGGGGTCCTTGGAAAATTTTCTGCTCAATAAGGGGTCCCCGACCCAAAAAGGTTTGGATATTCAGAAGAATATAACAGCAATCAGCCATGCATTCATTCATTCATTCATTCATTCATTCAGTGAAATGACCACCTGTCATAAGCTTCATCCTTTCTCAAAGCTGAGTGCATTTGTACATGTGTGAAAAATTGCTCATATACATGACATAGGGGGAGGAGAAAGATCGACTGCGTTACAGCTAGCAGAAGTGCAAGGGCTTACTTGGGCTTGTAGACATCATGGGTGTTGCAACTCTGCTCTGCCTTTGGCTAGCAGCTTTCATGCATGATTACTCAAGTAAGTTCTTTATCAACATAACATATCTGACACCTCTATATCACAATCACACTTATACATTATTTTATAAGCTACAAGATTCTGTGGTGAACTATGAACTTGTTCTATGATTTGCTTTACATTATAATGTCCAGTTTGTTTATACTACAGTATTGCATGCATTTGCACTATCCACCTTTAATGTGTTCGGCAGGTGCCTACAGTGGTTATGTGGGCATTGTAAATGGCACAATGGCAATGCCCCACTCCAGGCCCTACATGGTCTCTGTGCAGAAACTGACGCAAAATAAGAAGGAGACATATTTGCAACACATCTGTGGTGCCTTCCTGATTTCTGAGACATTTGTCATGACTGCAGCCCATTGCATCACTTGGTAGGTTTTCTGACTGTAGTTTTACAACTTGCTGTTATGAGTTATGCAACAAAACAAGTGTTAGTCAAACCAGTGAAAGTCCAACAACTTAAAAATGCATTGCATTTCCCATTCTTCCTTTTGTCAGGGGACAGAATTTGATAGTTGTGGTAGGGGCCCATGATATTACAATGAACAGTGGCAGATGGATACCATTGAAATACTATCACATCAACTCTGGATATAACCCGCCAGTTCAGAATGACATTGCACTGATAATTGAAGCTTGCTAGTCATACGATAACTTGCTACACCCACTCAAATAAAATTCCCCTTTACCTACATGTAGACTATTTAATGACAGTCTGACTTTTGCATTATACTCAACTTTGTCTGCACTCATTTAATTTAGCTGGAAGCACAGAGGTCCAAGACTGTGAATTTTATCTCTGTCAGAAACAGACAAAGACATTAAGACTAACTTGACTTGCAATGTGGCTGGATGGGGTGCAGTTAAAACTAATGGGTCTGCACACAGTCTCCTAGTCCAGGCAGATGTGGTTATTATGAAAACAGAAAAGTGCGAGAAAAAATGGAACAGAGATTTCACCAAAAAAATGCTATGTGCCGGTGGCAACACAGGCTTTTGCCAGTGTTGAAAAACCTAAACCTACTTCATTTATGTTATTAATACAAACAACAAGAAAAGACAGCTGTTTCACTTCGCTTTTAATATCTGTTGCAGGGTGACTCTGGTGGCCCTCTGGTATGCAAGAATAAAGCTGTAGGAGTTGTCTCGTTCAATGAGAAATTGTGACAAGCCAACAAAGCCAAACATCTACACAAAAATATCACCATACCTACCCTGGATAAAAAGCATTTGACAGTGTCAAACCCTGAAGAAGTCTAATAATGAAAATCCAAATTCTCTTTCCATATTGATTACACTTGCTATTAACATGATTAAATAAAAGTAATTAAGATATTTTGCCATTGTGTCTTACATAAGCGTGCCTGAAGGCCATTGCCAGGTAAAGGATAGTGTACAAACCATGTACAAATTGTTATAAACTAATAGCATCATGGATATAATGTCATTGACCACATGGGTTAATTAAGGCTACTATGGGGTGATGGTGCAGTTCGGCAACCAGAGTGTTGCAGGTTCGAGCCCCACTCTGCCTGACCCCATCAAAGTGTCTTGAGCAAGATACTTAAATTGCTCCTGGTGGCAGGTTGGCACCTTGCACGGCAGCCTCCACCACCAGTTGAGTAAATGGGTGAGGCTTACACTGTAAAGTGCTTTGAGTGCTTGTGGGAATAGAAAAGCGCAATATCAATGCAGTCCATTTAGCAACATGTGAAATTCTTCAACATTCATTTTGAAGTAAGTTGTGGAGTGGGAGTAGGTAAGAACAACGTAACAAAATGTACTGAGGGATAAATTATAGAGTACTTACTGCGTAAAAAAGCTGGAGTGATACAAACTATGAATGTCATCTGCTTAATCTGTCAGACATTGCTTTCTACAATGCAGGCAGTAATTTTACCTGTGGGCTAGTTGTAATACTCTATTACATCCACCTGTATTGTAATGTTTATTTAACAGAATTTTGATGAATCGATGAATAGCCCCACCATTATATAGGCCTCACTATTAATACAGTTAATGGGTGTGATATTCCCACAATTTCAGATGCGCCAAATCTCATCAGCAGTAGTCTATGCAGCATAGCGTTCTCTCCCCTTCATCCTCACAACTTGTCTGATTCTTACTTTATAAGTAGGCAAACAGGTCACACAAAGTCTCTTTGTTATGTCGTTCTTACCTACTCCTTACCCAGTACTTCATGGGTTGTAATCTAAAGTGTTGTCCTATTGGGTATGGCTTCAACCATTCGCTTGTGGTTTGCTACCGGTTGTGATATTGCTTACAGCCCTCCCATCAAACACATAGCCTTTCCTCTGTTTGCTGATTGGTCAGCCTAAAAATATGTTGAAACAGACCTAAGCCTTTGGAGAGACCCTTGATGCAATTCCAAGGTCGCAGAAACCTGGCAAAAAAATTTCCAACTATGCACCTAAATGCTGAACATAAGCTGAGTAAATATTTACATTAGTTAATATAGCTGATGTTAGAACTGCAACGGAAGAAAAATTAAAATTCTGGAATAGTAATTTTGAGTGGAAGTGGAAGAAGACATAGTCTATGATACACACATCCATCGATTTCTTGGAGACTGGAAACAGATACTTCGCAACAGTACGTTTGTAAAGTGAAGGGTTTCACACTAGTCAGCATAACCAGATAAAAGAATCATTATAGCACGGTTTCAGCCACAAGTTAAAACTTGTGAAGACTGTTATATTCGCCAAGTTAACAAGTCATTATTTTTTAAATGGACAGAGAAATAACTATGACTTATCCAAAACTAAATTGCATTTGTTTGTCTCTAAACTCTCTTTTCTGTGGTAACTTGCATTGTTAACATTATTCAGGCATAAAACTAAAATTCAGATCATTGCTGTTCTGTCTGTTATCTTTGTTTCACAGATATTCAGTCTGGCTATTGCAGACAGCGAAGACAGTATAACATTTTTGCATGCACCTTAACACAAACTCATATCTAACTTATTTCAGAAACAACAGGTAAAAATGGTTTCGTGTAGCAGGGCACCATTAAGGCTGCAGTGATGTTATTACTGGAAGTACTGTACCAGATAAAGCCATGCAGTGTGTTTCTCAGTAGTTTACTACACCGTTCTATATGCTGATGATGGCCTAGCGCCGAAACACATAAGTTTGTGGCCATGGTCCAATAAACCTGTGTTAAAAAAGTTATAGCGAGTGCAGTTTTGGTGTTAAGTTTTATACATGATTTGGTTTTGATGCGCACCCACATGGTTCACATGACAGAGGTTGTGGTCAACAGGTCACAGCTCTACCTCCAGTGTCACCCCACTAGAGGTATATTTCCTAGGACTCCAGAATTTAAGGTGGCTTTTGGATAAGAGGTGAAATGTCTTCATTCTCCAAAAAGTCCAGTTGCCTTACACTTATGGCAATGTTGTTTAAATGTCTGTGGTCCTGGCTCACTGGCAAGGTGAGTGTTGTTCTTGAGGCACAACATGGAAAATACAGTGGTACTATATCAGAAAACAAGAAAAAATTATTCATACAAAGAGGTTATGACTGAAGGACATAATGCTGTTGCTGATTGTTTGTTTACCAATGATTTATCGTTGCTGTAATCAACAGTATCAATGGACAAAAGCGCCATCTCCTGGTTTAAAGGATGTACTACTGCAGTGAAAGTAAGAGGGATATGCTAAGGGATGTGTTTCCCATGAATCCCTGAGCAATCACTATGGTTACTGAGATACTCACAACAATGGTCGCT
Source organism: Tenualosa ilisha (assembly GCA_015244755.2). NCBI lineage: Eukaryota > Metazoa > Chordata > Actinopteri > Clupeiformes > Clupeidae > Tenualosa > Tenualosa ilisha. The sequence goes on along the minus strand of PYXC01002775.1, from coordinate 2,648,054 downwards.
GTCCTATCCTGCTACCACTGCTATCCTTGTGAAATTCCTACACCAGGCAAGACAACCTGTCCAACCTCTTCCATATGCATCATGTGGTATTGAAGTATTAGGGAAGTGAGGAGGTGGCCAACATCATCTGTTATTTTCTTTGCCTCTCTCTTTCTCTAGTTTTTTTACTCTTTTGGTTCTAAACTGTTTCTGTGACTTTTACCCTCAAATGCTGATTACTAACAACTCCCTAAAAGCCTGGTAGACCTGTGGATGATGTAACAGTGTTGAGTATGTACCTCAAGTCAGTTCAACTGATCCTTTAATCTTTAGCCTCAACGAAAGATGCAGCGTGGAGTGCTCTAACCACAAGCAAGCCTGTGTACTAATAGCTGAAGCTAATGCCTAGGCCCACACCCACACCACAGAATATCACAGACAGAAAGCGTCATGCCATGACACATGCCTGACCCTAATTAGTACAATAAATTCTACACTTACGGTGAGTAATTGAAGGCTGAAACTGAAACTTTCTCATACAGTTGAGCCAGTGTCTTTGCTGAAGGACCGTAAGACGTGACAAGGGTAAACAGGAACAGTAAATGCGATCACTCATGCATTCATTCATTCCCCTAGGGACATCGCTCACCATAAACTTCAGCCACACAAGGTGAGTGTGTATGTGAGAGCGTATGTTTGCAAGTATGCATACGTCAGAAGGGAAGGGGGATGTGGGAACAGAGGAAATTCTGAATGCATTACGGCTAATGGTGAAAAACAGTCAAAGGCCACAGCATTTTTTTCTTTTCTTTCTGAACGATGTGTACAAGCAACATGTGACTTATCTCCTGCAGTGCAGTGAGGTGTCTGTTACTTGGGCTTGTGGACATCATGGGTGCTTCACCTCTGCTCTGCCTCTGGCTGGCTGCCTTCATGCATAATTTCTCAGGTAAGTTCATCGTCAATATAATATATCTGCCAACAGCCTATATAACACAACGTAGAACATTTTGACTGAATTCATTCTACATTTCAAAGGCAAAACAGGACAATTTACAATATTTTTGCAGAGGAGATGTACTCAGGAGATTTATATTACATTATAATTTATGTCTTTACTACTTTACTTATGTACAGTATTACATACATGTGATATCCACCATCACTGTGTTTGGCAGGTGCCCATGGTGGGTATGTGGGCATTGTGAATGGCACAATCACAAAGGACTTCTCCAGACCCTACATGGTCTCTGTGCAAAAAGTGATGCAGAACAGAATGCAACACTTCTGTGGCGGCTTTCTGGTTTCTGAGTCATTTGTCATGACTGCAGCCCACTGTGTCACTTGGTAGGTTTTATGAGAGTTATGCAACCCTAACCCTAAGCCTGTGAGGCTTGACAGGCAAACTAGTGAACTTAGACCGACTTTTTTTTTTTTTTTTTTAAGTGTTTCTTCCCTCTTTCCTCCTTGACAGGGGAGTGAATTTGACTGTACTGGTAGGGACCCATGACATAAAAAACACTGGCACAAGGATACCAGTGAAGTATTATCACATCAACCCTGGATACAACTCTGATACACTTGCAAATGACATAGCACTTCTACAGGTAGATATCAAAAGCTTGCTGAAATGATAAGCATAACACTTACTTGCTACACTAATTAAAACAGTTCATTTAAAGTTCAATTAAAATGAACAGTTCATCCTGACTTTTCTGTTTTTGCATATGTTATACAGCTGGACAAGGTAGTGAAGAAGTCCAAGACTGTGGATTGGATATCTCTGCCAGATAAAGACAGAGACATTAAGGCTGCGTCGGTTTGCAGTGTGGCTGGGTGGGGGAGAAAGAAAACCAATGGGCCTACAAGCAATCTCCTCCTGCAGGCAGATGTTGTCATCATGAAAAGAGATAAATGCAAGAAACTCTGGAGCAGCTATTTCACCGCAAAAATGCTCTGTGCAGGTGGTGAAGCAGGCTTTTGCCAGGTATGCTTTAATACATGTAATTCATACAGACAACAATGGCCAAATGTTGAACTCACATGGTCAATGACTATTTGTAGATAAATTTGAGTTGCTCTGCTAGTTTCAATTTCTCAGCCAGATGTTTCATTACTTTTGATGTCTGTTGCAGGGTGACTCAGGTGGCCCTCTGGTTTGCAAGAACAAAGCTGTGGGAATAGTGTCATTCACAGAGAAAAATAACTGTGACAAACCATCACAGCCAAACATTTACACAAAAATATCATCATACCTGCCCTGGGTAAAGAGTATTTTGAGAGTTCCAAAATACATATGATACAATGATTTCTCTTTCCATGACTATTCTATTTAAATTAAAATAAAAAACATAAAACTATACATGTTTTTATTTACATTTATTTTTTTCTCATGGGGTTTTGCAAGCTTGCAAAAGCATAAACCAGGTAGAGCAAGCACACAAACCACAGAGGAATTATTGACAGCAATAGCATCAATGCTTCATTTAATGTAATTAACCACGTTGCTTACTGTTTGCTATATTATTTCTTATTAAATTCTTCATGCATCTTGAAGTAAATGATGACTCTGTAAAAAGTGCAGATAATTTCTGGTACACCATGGAAATGTGGTTTGTACATCACAGCTTCACAGGGTTTCCTGTGGGTGACCTCATTTAGGGTCTTTGCAGATATGGGGGGCGTTACGGGAAACATTTCAGAAAACTATGGGTTGAGTCAGAACACGTAAAAATTGACACGAAAAATTAGTCAGCATAACTGGTTCAGACTTTCAATGAAATCACATACTGCAAAATTTACTATTTTTGCATGGATTGCATTGATGAAACTCTTTCCAAATATTTAAAGGAATTCAAAAACTAATTGATTGTTGCCTATATTAAAACTGTAGGCTTGAATATACTGTACATGGCCCGAAATTACTCAATTAATGACTTTACCTTTACGGTTTCATCTCTGAACTTATCATGCAAAGTCACATATACTAAATTTAGAGATGTCATTATTATGACGCGGTATTAAAACACGAGTCATTATTGCGATACATACCCCCTGAGCACAGAAAACCACAACCCCTTTCGGCCACGTAAGCAGTCCTGCACTGCAGCACAGACCTCTGAACATGCACATCTTGCATTATCCCCTAGCGCTTCTGCTGATGCATCTTCTGCATGTGCATTGTAAGTCAAATCATTCACTCGTCGATAGCAAGACTCAAAATATCAAGTTGATTGACTTCGCATGTTTTCCTTATCTTTAAAGGCTGCAGTGCTTACATGGTCATCAATGGGAGCGCTTTAGCAAATAAAGCCATGCAGTACATGGCATCAGTGCAGAACAATGGAAAGCATGTCTGTGGAGGCTTTGTCATCACACCCAACTTTGCACATACTATAACAAAAAGTAATACATTTCACTGTAGAAAAAAATATACTCCTTTCCTTGAAAAAATATAACAACATTGATGTGCCATCTGTAATCCAGACTCACTGGAAAGGTGAGTGTTGTTCTCAGAGCGCAGTCACAACTGGACTGCCGAGCAGCATGGAATCAGAATGGCATCGAAAAGAAACTTCCTGAAAATGTGATCAGTGTCAAAGGATCCCGGTCCCGGTCTGGTGTGAATTTAACTTTAGCTATGTTTGTAGCATTTATGCATCTTTTTTTTCACCTCAATTTCAGTTAAAAGTTTATAGCATTGATTACTTTAGAGGTGTCAAGTGTGTGCTAATACTGTATTGTGTGCTTCTTGTTTAGAGGACTCAGGAGGTCCATTAGTGTAATGTAACTGAAAGTGAATGAAATTGAAATCGCACTTGTTACCAACTTGTTAGTAAACATAATGCACACAAATGATCATCACTGGTGCCTGTTGATTGGTTTTCAAGTAAATTCACATGGATTGGTGAGAATGTACAATGTTTTTGCTAAATTGCAGTTTTGCCTGGTATGCCTTAGAATGCCTAAATAGTGCCAATAAATAATAATTAAAAATTGAAATACATTAAATATTGCAAAATGTATATCTACTCATGATTTTCTTCCAGCTATTCACAAGTAACAGGCAAAATCACATATGCTACGTTTAGAGATGACATAGTTGTGTTGTGGTCTTAAGACACAAGTCATCGATGTGATAGGCTGTGTTGCCTGAGAATAGAAAACCACAACCTCCCCTCTTTCAGGTAGTTAAACCCCAGTAAGCCCCAGCAGTCTTGCACTGCAGCCCCGAACCCTGAACATGCACATCTTGCAATATCCCCTAATTCCTCTGCTCACGCTTTTGCACGTGCATGGTAAGTCAAAAGACAATTTGGTCATGGTTATTTGCATTCAGTAGCAAGTCCAGGTATACATTAATAGAGAGTTGATTTATACCAACTGTTTTCCTTAATTTTTGAAGGTTGTTGTGCAGACAAGATCATCAATGGGAACACTGTAGCAAATAAAGCTATGCAGTACATGGCATCAGTGCAGAGGAATGGGAAGCATATCTGTGGAGGCTTTGTCATCACACCCAACTTTGTACTGACGGCAGCACACTGTAATATAGGGTAATGCATTTCACATGATGAGCCATATAAGAATTCTATATATTTTCCTTTCTTTTTACACAAATAATGGAAGTATTGATAATCTGTCAGTCTCAAAGGTGAGATGTCTGTTGTTCTTGGGTCACACAACATACACAAAGCAGGGAACAATGAACGATACAACATCCACAACCAGGACAAATTCATCCATGAAGAATTCAAAAACATCACAACAGGAAATGACATCATGCTGTTGAAGGTATGTGCCTCTGTCTGACTCTGTTGTATCTAGTTATGTCTGGTCAACACTGTGTTCTCTATCTTCCTTGAAATGTGACATGCAAATATGCACCCATTTGAAATCCAAGTTTAATTTTCAAGCTGACAAGAAGAATTGGCAAAGGTGTGAAAACAGTAAAAATCCCATCTGACAAAATGAAGACGAAAAATTCCACAAAGTGCTTGGTAGCTGGTTGGGGTAAAACACGAAGAAATAACTACTCAAATCAGCTGCAAGTGGCTCACGTTCAAGCCATCAATTTCCAAGACTGTCAGGTTGCTTGGAATCATAGACTTCCTAAAAAAGTGATGTGTGCAAAAGGATTCAAAAGGACTGGTCCCAATCAGGTGTGTATACTAAGCTGACTATCTTTTCTATTTTGAAATAGCCAGTTGGTTATACTTATGTCAAAGGTGACTCTGCTTTTCTTATTCTATGTTCTACTCTGTTCTGTATCCAGGGAGACTCAGGAGGTCCATTAGTGTGCAATGGTATGGCTGTTGGTATTGTGTCCTTCAACCTGAATGAAAGCGATCAGCAAATCATCCCTACTGTTTACACTCAAATATCAAAGTTCCTGCCATGGATCAAAGGCAAAATTGGTGCCAGTTTTGATATGCAAGATCCTTATTTTGAGTAAATGCACATTCATATCTGAAACATTGAATGTTATGAATGTTTATATACCATTCCGTATATTTGCTTTTGGTGTTTTTGTATCATGAACAATAATAAAGTGTGCACATTGTGTTGGAAATGTTGCAGCATTTTTGCAATTTCATATCTGTAGCTAAAAAGACTAATGCCGGTCACTAATACTAAAAAGATTAATGTTAATGCTGGTCACTAATGCAAAACAATAGTCAGAAGCTGCAACATGGTGGCCACATATAATAACTGTTAAAATTCCAGTTATTGGATTTTCTTTCCACTAATTAAAAGTTGAGGGATAATTAATGCTATCTGAGTGCTATGGGCTATTTGTGCTTACAGGTCCTGTGTGTTGTTTTTACAGAGAGATAAGGGGCCATAACCTCAGAGCTTGTGTGAACTAGATCAGGGGGAAAAGGCCATAGTAACTTGACACAAACAGGAAGACTATTCAGATTAAATGATTTTTAGTATATTTTATATAATATAGTATATATAGCATATTTTACAACATATTATCATCGCCAGTTCCAGTAGTGTTTAGAAATAACTGGAAGTTTGTACAAAAATTAAACATTATGACTGAAAGCAGCAATGTTTTCTGTGGGGTGAAGAGAACACAGGAGGATGCAGAGGAAGAGGGACACTTATAAGAATAAAAGCCCTCATGCACACCGGACGGATGTTGGTTTACATGAAGAACATCTGCAAAAGTTTGACCTAGTGCAGATTTCCAGAGAACTGCAATGGTCAGTGTGGTCAGGTGACTCATAATACCTTATGTTTGGTAAAAGATGAGCAGAGTGTGTGTGCATTTCTCCATGTGTCTACAACTCTTTAACTTGCACATTGCAGTTCACACAGTTGCATTGTAGTTTTTGTAGCTGTCAGTTATTGTATGCCAGCTCTTAACAATAATGCACTGTGTATTAACAATGACTGGTGAATGCTTAAAGCAATCACAATATTTATGAAAGAACAAGAAATCAGTCATCATCTTAAGGAGGATAAACTAACGGAAAGCATGAGTGTCTTTATTGCTGGTTAGTGACCTTCTTAGTAAGACCCCACAGCCTTCTGCAGGATATGTTAAGTATGGTGTGGTTTGGTTTGAGCTTCGTCAGGGTTTACTTGCTGTGTTGTAAATGTCACCAGCTCTCGGCAGCTATACTGAGAAATGAGACGGCCAGCTTCTGAGAAGGAGGCCCCGTGTCATCACCACAAAAACGTGATCTTATGAAATCTTGGTGGTTACTTTGCAGCCTGACTGATGTGGTCCAAGTTATGTGGAGTCTGTATGCAGACAGTGCACAGAAATACACTCATAAATACACAGCCCCTGGGAGTAAAGATATTGTTAAATTCCCTTGATTAGGATATTTTGATAAGCTTGTTTATGGGTGTCTATCACATCTTGGTAAGACAAGGAACATTACACGTCACTCAAACCAAGGGCGCCTTGTCTGAGCTATGTCAGAGAGAAAACCACAGATGTTTCACAGGTATAAATATGACTCTTGCACAGACTTGAACATTAAAGTGAACAAAGACCATGAGTGCCCTGCATCACATACATCTACTCATCCTCACTACTTTGGCTGCAAATGCACATGCAGGTAACCTTTGTACAGACAGAAACAAAAAACAACAACAATCCTTTATGGATGATAAATTTCACTGGTAAGTTTATTTGCATATTTATTAACATGTGTTAATTTACGGCACACATGTTGTTGAATGATTTCAGCTCTGTCTAGAGGAGAAATCATCCATGGAAAGAAAGTGCCAGCTGGCTCCCTGGGATACATGGCATCAGTGCAGATTAATGGCACACATAATTGTGGAGGATTCCTCATTTCCCCCAACTTTGTTCTCACGGCGGCACATTGCGACAAGAGGTTAGCCTTTCTCCAGCGTATACGAGAGCTGGTCCAATGATATTCAAATGATGTTGCAGATTTATGGTGCCATTTGTTTCTGTACCTCACAGTGGGGAGATGACTGTTGTCCTTGGCACACACGCCATACATGGAAATATTAAAAGACGCAGAGTGGAGACTAAGATCAAGCATGAATTATTCAAGAACACCGTGACTGGAAATGACATCATGTTATTAAAGGTAGTATTTATCACCAAGATTTTTAATATAAAAAAGTTGGCTTTTGAAAATATGGAAAGCTTCAGCTCATCAAAGATGGAACCAACATGGAAATGATAAATGTTTCTCAAATCTTTCCTCCTATGTGTAGTTATCCAAAAAAGTGAAATTCGGCAAAGGGGTGGCAGAAGTTAAAATCCCAGAAACTGACAAACCAGTAAAGCCATCCCGAAAGTGCTTGGTTGCTGGTTGGGGTTTCACTGAAAAAAGTGACAAGAAAACGACAGACGACCTGCAGGTTGTAAAAGTAAAGACTATTGATGCTAAAGAATGCAAAAACGTGTGGAAGGAAGCTGGCGTGACTCTACCGGCAAATATCATTTGTGCTGGAGGATATGAAACCAAGAAAGGGGCGTGCCAGGTTAGTGCCTCAGTGAATAAAAGTGAACAAAATTAGTAATATATATTTCAACTTGTTAAATACTATGTAGTCTTTACTTGTAAGCAACTTCTATTATTCTTCTTGTACTTGTACTTCTTAAACAATTACAACTCATTGATTCTTAGGTGCTTTTGTAACTTTTAGTGGTGTACATAAAGTTATTAGTGACATTTAAAGAGGGACTTCTCCCTGTAAGCCTAACTCTATGTCTGTTTGATGTTTGCAGGGTGACTCAGGGGGACCACTGGTGTGTGATGATATGGCAGTTGGCATTGTGTCGTTCAACCTCAGAGGAGACTGTAACTACCCTAACGTTCCTAATGTCTACACACAGATCTCAAAATTCTTGCCCTGGATCAGGAAACATACCAAAAAACAATCTTAAAGATGCGCTGGTCCAGAATCATGTGAAAAGCTGTTTGATATTCGCACACAACAGGCAACGACATCACTGTTTTTTCTGCTGCCATTTTAAATGGCAGATTTGCACTGATTATAGAGTGCAAAAAATGAACTGACAAAAGACCTTAATTACTAATAATGTTTATAATTTGTCTTATTGGAGTCAAAATAAAAAATTGCGCCTCCAGGTAGTTCAAAACCTGAAACAACTTCCTCTCTCTTGCCAGAGAAGTGGGCATCTCTTCCTTCCATCTCAATACTACTCCGCCTCTCTGAGTGCTCAACTGTTCACAACTATTTCCAGTGATGTAAAAATTATCACAAAGTCTCTTGTGCTTCCAATAAAAGGCAAATTTTGAAAATACAACTTGAAACACAACTCTTGTTAATTAACCATACATACATGTAACTTTAAGATCCTTTAGCTTTGCATAAGATCCTTTAGCTTTGCATAGTTTAGATGTGATTGGTCTGACCAAACTTGGGAGAAGAGGTACGAGGTACTCATTTCTAGACGTACCAGCTTAGCAAAACTATTTGCTACCACTAGAGTACGTTTAGATTTCTAAGCCATCTGCAACATATTTTAATATCTAGAAAAGGACAATAACTACCTGTTTATTCCTACTTGTCAAACAAAGACACCAAATGAGACAAGCGCCATCTTTAAGTGTGATAGCTATTAAACATTTCCTATTGCACATATTTTCACACTTCTATCACACATCCTGTGCATAACAATGCAGGCACCTGAGTCACAATCCACAGCAACTGAAGATCGAGACCACAAGGGTGGGCTTGCCCATCACTTCCCATCACTCCACTCTAATGATACTTATGAACTCTGAAGTGGCAGCCTATTTAGTTCAATAGCCTGGTACCCACAAGCCACATTAATGAGAGCCCAAAGGTTACTCTCTCTAGCCTGGTAATAAAACCAGAGCCTCGTTCTACATTTCCGTTTCGTACAGAGGGTCTGGACATTAAGATTGTATTGCTTGCTTGAGGTCTTTCAGTTTAAAAAGATTGGATCAGCCCCTGATTGATAGCTTCTTTTGACTGATAGCGTGACATGGGTCTTGATTCTGTCTCTGTGAAGGGGTTTTCTGCAGGCTACTCATGACATTACACACTCATTTGCACTGGTTAAATAACAGTTTACCTCCACATATTTCACCCACTGTTGCAATCGTAGAAACATACTGCATAAACTAATAGCAGTCAGCATAGACAGCAAGGTTAACTACATTTATAATTTGATATTCGCACTGTGAACATTTGTAACAATAGGAAATTAGACTGCTCATTCCTCAAAGTTGTCTACCCCTGGCTTGCCTGCAAGGATCATGTGAATGGGTCATGTTACTGGCAAGTGTGATAGCCATTAAACATTTCCTATTGCACATATTTTCACACTTCTGTCACACACCCTGTGCGTAACAATGCAGGCATCTGAGTCACAATCCACAGCAACGGAAGATCGAGACCACTAGGGTGGGCTTGGTGTGTGTCAAAAAACTTCCCCATCACTGTACCATCACTCCAGATATCAGTAGTCTTTTTGACTCTAATGATACTTATGAACTCTGAAGTGGCAGCCTATTTAGTTCAATAGCCTGGTACCCACAAGTCACATTAGTCTCTCTAGCCTGGTAATAAAACCAGAGCCTCGTTCTACATTTCCGTTTCATACAGAGGGTCTGGACATTCAGATTGTATTGCTTGCTTGAGGTCTTTCAGTTTAAAAAGATTGGATCAGCCCCTGATTGATAGCTTGCCTTGACTGATAGCGTTCCTATATTCCCACGACTCAGAGTTGTACTTGCAGACAGTGGTGTACATGGTGAACAGTACAGGAGAACAGTTCCCTGTGGCACTCCTGTGCTGCTGACCACAGCTTCAGGTATGAGGTCCCCCAGTCTAGCAAACTGGGGGCGTTCATTGGAGTAATCTGTGATTCAGGTCACCAGGCTTGGGTCCACCCTCATCTAAAGCAGTTGTCTCTCAGCAGGAGGGGCTGGATGGTGCTGAAAGCACTGGAGATGTCAAAGAACATAATTTTCACAGCACTGTCTCCTTTGTCCAAGTGAGAATACACCCTGTGTAGTAGACGTGGCATCCTCCACTCCCACATTCTCCTGGTAAGTGAATTGTAGGGAGTCATGGTGATCCTGGGGTCTTAGGATGTGGAGCAGCAGCCGTTTAAGGGTCTTCATTGAGTACGACGTGAGGGCAACAGGTCCAAAGTCATTAAGTTCCTTAGGGTGTATCTTTTTAGGAACTAGTATCAGGCATGACATATTCCACAGTGAGGATACCTTACCCAGTTGAAAAGGTGTTGGAGTGGCTCCAGGTCTTGGGCAGTCTAGAGCAGACTCTGTCTGGGCCCAGAGCCTTGGCCTTGAGTCTTTTAAGACTATGTTAAATTAAGCCGCAATTGAATGAATTTGTAATCTGCAGAAGAGAAACGATCTCTGTCCAAACATGGGTCTTGATTCTGTCTCTGTGGAGGGTTTTCTGCAGGCTACCCCCGACATTACACAGTCATTTGCACTGGTAAAATAACAGTTAATAATGGGTCATGTTACTGGCATATGATCAATGGGACAATGAGTTTTCCTTTGATTGGATTTGCCATTGTACAGACATGTCTATTTCGTCTGTCGTTATGATTTCATTTGAAAACGCATTAATGTAGATGCCACCTAAGCTTGCCTCTGACCCGGTCTGCACTGGAAGTGGGCTGGGCATACTGAATTAGATAGCAGAGGTGAGGGAGGGGAGGCAGGGTGCAGTGGAAAGTCACCGTTTGTCACAAGTTGGTGGAGGATGTGTGGAGTTGATGGTTGTGTAATCAGCAGTGACAGACAGGAGGAGTTAACAGGGTAGAGTGTACTGGAAAGTCTCTGTTTAGAAGGGCAGGGGTGGTGCTGGTTGTTAATTGTTGTCAGATGCTAGCAGAGGGGGTGTATTGGCGGTGTCATGGCAGGAACAGAAGCAGCAGCAGCAGAGCTCGATTATAGAAATGATTCAGCTGATAAGCTCTGACCATATTACCATCTGCCTTGACACTTTTTTTCCCACATGTTGCACACTCCCTGCCAAACCTCTTTCACATTGTTCTCCAGTAGTTTACTCGTCACCTGCTTCCTGCATGACTCCTTTACCTCTTTCAGACATTCTTTAAGCTCCCTCTGCACACGGTCCAGCTCTGTCAAATCACCATCCTTAAACGCCCTCTTCTTCTTATCAAGGAGGTTTTTGACATCGCTGGTGACCCAAGGTTTATTATTAGAGAAGCAGCGCACAGTCTTTGTGGTAATTACAACGTCCATTCAGAAGTTCAGGTAGTCAGTTGTGAAATCTGTGACCTCCTCTAAATCCTGTCCATATTATAAAACACCAGTCTGTGAGTCTCTCAATGTCTCTTCCACTTCTGGTGTCTACTTTCTGAAGGAAGCTGGTAGCCTCTGTACTTGAGGCTTGTACTCTGGCTGTAGTTGAATGAGGTTGTGTTGGGCATTCTACAAAAGTTGGGCATTCTACAAAAAAAATTGTGAGCGTGGAATTCAGTGTCACGTGATTGAAATAGCCAGAGAAAAAAAAAAACATCTGTGTGTTGAGTTTGGAGCCTTGCAATTGTAGAATGAATGACATCACACACTGTGTTCAGAAGGACTTGCCACAAGCCACAATGGCGTGCGAGCACTCCGTTGGCATGTAAAATGTTCAGAAGACTAGCCACTTGTAACTCCACATCCTGACTGCATGCAGTCTCTTTAACTGTAACATGGCCAGGATCTGCTGTTTATGTACAGCGCAGGTCCACCTCCCTTTTTCTTGCCAGAAAGTGTACTATCTCTGTCCAACCAAACCACACTGAAACCTGGTGGCTCAATCTTATCTCAATGCAGTGGGGATGCAGCTAGTTAGCCACATCTCTCGGCATATCAGACTACATTCACTGTACAATTTCTAATTCTTACCAGGGTAGAGAGTTTATCAGTCTTATTAGCCAGTGAGTTCATGTTCCCTATCATTATATTATTGTTATCACCCATTTAATATAAATTTGATAGCAAAAATATTTGGTCTGGACTAACAGTGAAAGGAATCAGAATTTTAGAATTTTAGAATAGCACTCTCACACAAACACATTTCCGTGATGTGAAGAGGCCAAAAGATGTACAAGTGTAGCCTGGCAAGCCAAACTACATCAAAATGTATAGTCTGGCCACGACTGAGTTTGGACTCAATCCTAGGGGTGGAATCAGCGGGGTGGTCATAGAGCTATGACCAATCAGAGCAATGTTGGTAAAACAGCAAATACGTCCTTCTTTGACACAAATGACTTGAGTGCCTTTTTCTGCTCAACTTTCAAAGAAAAGCCCAAGTCTAACTTTTCCAAAGTCGATGCCAAATCTGATTAAAACGACTGCTGTTTCTTGGCCATTTAGTTGATTTGCACCATCACAGCTTATTGTGCTAAGCCTGCCCAATGATATAGGTTAGCCTTTAATATACAGCTGGTCACAGTGAAAGTTTTTGAGTCTTGATATGGAAAAGCTGGCCCTCATTCACCGGTTACAAGATCGGACTTATGACTGAGGGGAGTCCAATTCAATCCTTGGCCCACAGGAAAAATGTGGGTGGCGTGTGTGGTTGAATACAGCTTTCTCAAGTCCACATCCATGGCTGAGGGGCCCTTAGGCAAGCCACCTAAGGCTTAATTAACCTAAACCCCTAACTGCTCTCCTGGCAGTGGCTCCATAAAGCAGGCTATCATCTAGTCACTTGCTATAAGTGTGTTTGTGTGTGTGTGACTAATCATGGATAGAGTTAAATCAATACAGAGCACAATTTTCCCTCAGGGGTCAAGATACAAGATAAGAAGTCAAGATCAAGGAGTGTATGTACTCGTACTTAGTTATAACAGTTGCACAGTTTATATACAAAGGCTTTATACAAAACATAGGTCACCAAAAGTGTGTAATCCTCTAATTGAACTGATGATTAATGCCTATTGCTCTTACAGGCCAGCATTGCACCCACAAGAGTGTAGTGTGCACACTTGACCCACAATACCACACTGCCCTCTAGTGTTGCAATTCTGAACAGTACAGTGATTTTGTGCAGTGCTATTCTTGATTACATAAATACTGGGCAGAGAAAGCAGGTCAGCCTAGCTTGGCCATACCCCCCTACGCACTTTTGCTTGATTATCATCTCCCTACAGTGCTAGTCTGGATTTGATCCCATTGAGCTTGTTATCTCAGGAGACATTTTAACCTGTCTAATCAGCGAACAGAGAGAGGGGTTGTGAATGCAGAGCTAGAACGCTCTCAGTCAAGGCAGGCTATCATTCAAGGGCTGATTACCTCCAGCAATCAATTGAATCTCACTGCCAAATGTCCAGACCCTCTGTGCGAAACAAAGTAGAGAAGGAGTGGCTGGTTTTATTACCAGGCTAAGTTCATCACTGTCCAATGAAATGTATGTTTAACCCATCAGCAAAAAAGGAGTCTCATTTTCAAATTTAAAAGGGAATACCAACGAGCACCAAAAACTGTAGACTAGTGGGTGGACATAACTGCACAAGTCTTCATATGGATAAGAAATTACATTAGCTGCTAAAATGAAACAAACAGCATCTCACCTCATAGCCTACTTTTATAGGGGCTAGGCAAATTACTAAATAACCTTGAATGTTTAGGACTGGTCTTTAATGCACTGTCATCTAAAGCTGCTTAAATGGAAGGTTTATGTCACACTATTGCATTTAGACAAGAGTGAAGTCAAACAGCAACATCGCTATCATATTCGCATCTGTTTTTCAGAGTTAAAAAAAACAACTCATGTTACATCACATGACATGATAAAGTTTATTAATCATGAAAATAAGAGCTAACTGGTTATTTACAAAATAGAGTTGATTTGTTGCTGTAAAAAAAGATGCATTTTGGTTGGGAGATATAACCAGGATTGAGAGACTACAGTAAACACATACTGTACCACTGAACATTCCCTGATAAACGAAACCGTGAAGACAGTACACACAATAAACGTGGTTTTAAATAAATGACAGCGTCATAACTTTAGTGCTCTTTAGCATTTCTTTGTTTTCCCAAAGGCAAATTGTGAAATTACAAATGTACTGTGGACAGGTTTGTACTCATCAAATCTCAGTAGAGGAGTATCCAATGAATTGAATTATAAATAAGCCACTTGTACACTCTACTTATAGTGAAAGAGGAGTGGTCATATAACTCAATTTGAAAAGCTTGGCTGGAAAATAACCTGATTTCATAACTGAGTGTTGCAGGGGAAAAAAAGAAACAATCTTCACTTGGTGAGGTCTTTCAGGTACTGCACGCCTTGGCTGGTGTATTCGCCTGCTCTGGTTGGAGCGACAGAGAGAGCATGGATCGACTTCTGAACTCCTACAAACAGAGACAGCATTTGAGAGAGGCATCAGAAAATGGCACATAAAACTGTTAAGGTATGACCAAACTTGAGAAACCCTTACCAGAGTTCCAGGCTGCAAGTGGAGAAAATTCTATTTTAGGTGGTGTAGGTAACTGGACCCCAGGGGAAAAAAAAGACTGGTTAGTGTAATACAAAAACATGAAAACCCAACATTGCCACAACATCAAATAACTTCTGGTGAACACAAACCTACACTTTCCTGATAAAACAATCAGGAAGATAGCGTAAGACACTTAAATGAACACTCAGACATTTAACTGTAACTGAACTCTACAATAAACAATACTGGTTAAATTCACCGAACCACACATATTTCCACTGATTCAAAAAGTAACTCAAAAGTAAAGTAACTCAAACATAAACTAGCTTTTGCAAAACAACAAACATACACAATATTGCGTACTGATATTGAAAGTTCAGAAATCTTGGCAGTTGGGGCTATGGATAAGTTAATGCAAAAATAGCATGAATGATGGCAATACCCTCCAAAAAATAACTAGGACCCAGACTAGCATGGCAGCGATGCTAATCATACTCTGTACTGTATGACTGTAGGTGTGAGTGAGGTGATGAAGCTAGTTATTTTAGCAGTGGGCCTATGGGTCTACATCAGCAAGCTGGGAGATAACAGTAAGTAGTCTTGGAACAGGCTTTTTTACACTTTTGCTGGAGTGTTGGAACTTCCAATGAATCAGTAGTTGGGCCACATTAGTCACTGGGAAGCCATCATCATTGATGAGATCTAATATAACAAATACCTGAGAATGCCACTGAATAAATAAACTACACAGATCTGATTGGAATGTCCATGCTGTCCACAGGTTGCTTTCCATTGTCAACTGGCCATTGTTGGGTGATAAAAGTGGATAGGTGAAAAGCTGGCATACTCCCACATCCACTAAAACATCTAGTATGCTTATTTACCTCCAGTCCAAAGTACTTCATCCATTCGTCCACTGCAGGAGGGATGGCAGCTTTGGCTTTTGCAAGCACAACTGAACCTTCTTCACTGCCGCCCAGTAGGCCAGAATCATACGCAACATAGATAGCTCCACCGGCAATGGTCACCTTTGTAGCGAGCCTGAGACGTATATAGACATAACGCTAATTATTTTGCACAGACCAACAACACTACAGTGGGCACCACAATCTGTAGTAATGAATTGTAGTATTGAGGCAATGCTCTGTCAACGTTATAACGCATAGCCTCGGTCCCCTCCACAACAGTTGGCTAAGTGTTATGATAACTGACCAGTCACCTGAACCACACCCTTGTATCTCCTTTGCACTATTACTTTTCAATATTGCCTTCACCTTTATATGACATTATTCGTGTAATTTATCAAAGCTGTGACTACTTGTAGTTTTGAGGAGTAACTGTTCTCATATCTGGGGGCTATGTTATCTAACCAGAGACACTAGCTAGCTGGCTAATTTTAGCAAGTTACGCTTTCTCTAAGTTAACGTTAGCGATAGGTTGAGCTTGTGACATTCGCCCACATAATATTGACACTAAATATAAGGCTGTATTTACGATTTACAAAAGCCATGACTGAATGTATAAATGTCTATTGCCACTGAAAGTTTTCCTATGATACGTTAAGTTAGCTAGGAACACCTTGACAGCGTGCTAACTAATGTTAGCAAGCTAGCTAACGTTAATGTTCCCTACACAAGAGAGACATGTACACTTACTTCAACACAGGCAAAATCTTGGCAGCCATTGTACAGCAATATTAGACTATTTCAGTTACAGATTCCGAAAAATACAACAAAACTGCAACAAAATTACTGGACCAGTCTCAGCCAGCCCCCATTCACTGACAAGGGCATGAGTGCAGTGCACTGGAGAGCATTGTGAAGTCAGGGGTAGGTTTAACAGTATCTATACAACGCTTGCAGCAGATTCGTCAGATCCAAATAAAGCTGGGCCTACCTTTCTGATAAACCTGGTGCTATGGGTGTGATTTATTAGGACAGACGAGGACGTTCATACTAGATGTATTTATTTACAACTTAAAACGTCAATTTCCTCGGCCTATGGACAGAACCTTCAGTCCAAAAAGATCTGAGATAGCCTGGTTAGGCCTAAAATGTAGCCTATTGAAACGAGACAAAATAAAACAAAATAAAAATAGAAGAATAGTCTACTGAGATGCCTGATATTGTGCTTCAGGTCAACATTCAACACCTTTGTGTCAAAAATAGAAATGCTTTCATGTAATTTTCTAAATAGTCGTCTTGCTTTGTTTGCATTTGTTTGGATAACAGATCAGAATTGTGTCAATTTTCAAAAAGAAGAGAAAAAAGAGAAGAGAAGAACAGAAACAAATCAGCAGAGTAGACTGCACAAATCAGTCAAGGGCTAAAAAAATGTCCATGCTTAGACTCCGCCTGTTTTCAATGCATAAATCTAATCTGCAACAGTAGGTTCACGATTCCTTATGCATGTTTGCCAGATTCCTACTTGGCTTCATGAACGTTAACCCTTTCTACAGTAAAGTTGCGTAATTGAAAATAGACTTAACTAAACGCTGGTTGTCCCCAGTCTTCCTTAAGTAAGAGGTATCTGTTTTTTTCCTCGAATTCCAATTGTAGGCTTCGAATCTTTTCAAGTTCAGAAATGGGGCTTTACATAAAGCTCTTTGCTCTAGGAAGTATAACTGCAGCTCTACTTGCACTGTACATGAGTGGACCAACCTTCCATGTTGGTAAGTAGCCTATAACACTTTTCTAACCACTTTAGACTATCGCCTTTAAATCAACTTCAGACAGCTTAGCAGCTCGCCTAACTTTCTAAAGTTGAGTTGACAGGTGCAACCGCCGACGGGATCCAGATCTGGCGCGTCTGGCGCAGCCTCTCACGCAGAGTTGTAGCACCATAATGGGAGTTTCGTGGGATGCAATTTTAACAAGGGCGGAGACAATTACTAAGTTATTCATGTGTGGCATTATTCATATCGTGTGTGAACTGTGAATCGGCAGTTTGGCAGACGCGTGAGAGGCCTGTTCAAGAACCCTGACAGATATTGACTGGATGGGTTAGTAATTGTTATAACGATAGTTAACCTGCTCACTTAGCACGTTATTGTTTTGTTTTGCGTGTCATGCCAGTTGTGTTTCAAGCTACTCTTCCCATTGAGAAGTGGGGTGTTAGTTTTGCCCCTATTTAGCGTTTTAATGGACACTAATCTTCAGTGATCAGTGACCAGTAATCATTCTGTAACGGCATCTTGATTAATTTGTTCATACTTCATGAACATTCATGTATCACTACATAGGCTACTGTTATATTTTGATCTTACTGGCCTTTTCTGGAATTCTGGAATTGGAAAAGGGTCTGTTTGGGTGTCCGTATCATCAGTGGCCCATGACACAACAGTTCACTTGACGATCACATGGGAAGACATCTCAGTTGATGCTCACAAGGGAAGACATGTCAAATTAATTTGACCCAGTTATGATTATGGTCTGTGCACACAAAGGCTATTCATTATAACCATGGACCTGGTTTAAAGGAATATTTAGTTTATATAATTAATAATATCTAAGTGATAATCCACATTTATTGTTAGGACACCTTATCAACCTATAGTTATAAAAACCATATAGAACCATGTACAATTGCCTATATCTGTTTGCATGTTTTTATGCTTGTGGGCTGCACATCAATGTTCTGAATATTACTTCTATGTTTCACAGAATGGAATGGTGTTTTGTTTAACTGTATATTTTTGAATGTGTATGATGTGTTAGAGTCTTTAAAGGGAGCCCGGGTCTTGGTCACTGGCGCCAGCACTGGCATTGGAGAGCAAGTCGCCTACCACCTTGCAAAAGCCGGCGCACAAATTGTTATCACTGCAAGGAGAGGCAGTGTTCTGGAGAAGGTCTGTTGGTTTTTTACACTGATCGTTTGTGATGAAATACAATAGTTGAGATTACATTTTTGACAAATGGCTCTGTTCTGTGCATATCAGTGGACATTACTGGCCACTCAGTGAGTTTCACATCTTCAAACAAAAGGTTGCAGCAGTGCACCTATGCAGCCATTCTGTGTACGTGGTTGGGGGGAGTTGTGCTACTGCAACATCCAGAAATTCTCAGAACAGAGGCAAAACTTTAATCTTAACCATTGTATTTCATCATAAATGATCAGAAAACAAGGCTTTAAGAGTAAAAACCTGAACCTACCCTTAAACTGTGATGACTCATACCACTCCTGCGATGATTCATACCATTCTTTCTTCTGAAGAAAATATTTCCATATAAATATAACTTTCATATAATTTTCTTTGCCCATTCAGTTTGTGTGATGTTGTTGTAAAGCACTTTTAGGATGCAGTTCCTACAAGAAGGCACTTTACAAATTAAGTTTTATTACTATTATTATTATCTGTACTGTTTTTCTTATTGAACATTTTTGTTTAGGTGGTGGAAAAATGCATGAGTCTGGGGGCGCAGAAAGCTGTGTACATCCCAGCTGATATGTCAGAGATATCTGACCCAGAAAAAGTTGTGACGTTTGCCACAGAGCAGCTGGGAGGGTTAGATTACCTCGTACTGAACCACATCGGATCCAGTCCGTTTGCCATGTGGGATGGAGACGTTGAACATACTAGATGGCTAATGCAGGTATATTATATCACTTTATCACCGTTTTGATTGTTTTGGTTTAACATGTGATATAGGCTTAAGTCAGTTGTAACAAGTCTCAATACAAATATATTATACATGTACATAAGCATGTTTCCATCAATTACCCTTATGACAATCAGAGATTGTGCCTGTTTGATGATGAATATCTTTAAATCGGAAGAGTGTTGAAATTATAATGTGATATCTCTCCAAAAGGTAAATTTCTTAAGTTACCTACAAATGGCTTGGAAAGCCATCCCAACTCTTGAGCAAAGTAAAGGCTCAATTATAGTAGTCTCCTCTCTGCTCGGTGAGTCAAACACATTGCTAATTTATTAGTCTTCAGAATACAGTGCATGAAAAGTAATATCTTTGGACATATACTGTATCAGAGTCTGTCTAGTATCCAAAAGATATTTTGCTATTGTTGGATGACCTTGGAAAAATAGTGGTGAAATAGTGATGGAAACTTATTCTGGTATGCTTATGAGTTTTCTGGCCCTATCATCGTAATGAGAATTATCCTTAATTAATTGAATTATTGTTTTCACTGGTTTAGTTACACTGAATCGTTGGTCACACTGAGCAATATTTATGATATCATCTGTTAGTCTTGAAAAACAGCATACAGAGATTGCATCATTACAACAATAATTTTTACAGGAAAGATGTGCACACCATTTGTTGGTCCCTACACTGCTACCAAGTTTGCTTTGAATGGCTTCTTTGGAACAATGCAGCATGAATTGGCAATGAAAAAGAGCAACGTGACAGTCAGCATCTGCACTCTGGGACTAATTGACACAGATTCGGCAATGGAGAAAGTCAGGTTGGCTGTTTCAAAGTTACCTGACACCTTCAGGTCATTAGCATGCTATACTTCTCAAGAAATACATACAGTATTCAATCCTACATAAGAAATGTCTTATCAGTTTCACATTATTTGGTAATAAATATGTAAGAGACATCTAATCTAAATTCAGTTCATTGATCTGAGTGATTTGGACTAGGAAGCCACTTGCTATCTCATTTGTTTGGTGTGTGTTGACAGGGGATACACCAACATGACTGCATATCCAGCAAGTGAGGCTGCCTGGGAGATCATCAAAGCTGGAGTGACCCGGCAGCCAGAGATCTTTTATCCCTGGTACACCTACTTCTCCAGCCTCTTTAAGGACTGGTGTCCTTCCTGCAGAGACATGATAATCCGAGGGTTTTACCATTATGAACCATAGAGAATGAGAAGAGGATATCCAGAGCTGTATATCCACAGCAGGAAGTCAGGTTTCATTTAGATTTTTTTTCTGAATTTTTTTTTTGTGAGTTTAGTATAAGCATTTCAAATACACTACTAATGCAAATACCCAACATAAATGCCCATGAACAATGCAGTTTTCTATGAGTGTATGGGGGTGCTATAGCTTGTATTATATAGTACTATCAAAAGCCTTTCCACCTAGTGACTACATTCCAAATACTGTAGAATCCAAATAGATGGAAAATAGATTGTTTTGTAGATTAGTGTATTCTCTGCATTCCTTACTTTTGTTAATGCATTAATTATCCTGGTATTTTTTTGATACATTTTGGTTTTCTTTATTGCTTCTGTTGCAATACTTAAATGTATAGGTTTGTTTTGTCCTAGATACTTGAATTTCCAGTAACTGAATTATCTTACAATCAGGGAGGAGCTGAAGTGCTTTTTTGCCGCACAGTGAACATAAAAAAAAAACACTGTCCATTCATGTCAATCAAGGATAGCTGAACTGGTTTGCCCTCTTATGTAACAGCAGACCACATGTTTCCCCTCTGGAGCCTGCACTGATTCTTTTATGACTGTAAAAATAGTTTTGTTTTTAGGCAATGACATCACTTATGTTGTTATTCCAGTAAATATCTGTTTGAGAAGGATTTTTCACTTTCATCAGAGCCTGTGGGTGTTTTGATTTTTTTTTTTAAATGTTCAGATTTTTTTTTACACTATCATACATACTCACCATGCATTGCCACAGTTTTGACATTACAAAGGCAAGGCAATAAAATATCTGTTTCCTGCCTGGCGTATAGTGTAGTCAGTCTATTTTCCAGGCTGTGTTTGAATAGCAAACCCAGACATGCTACCATGAAATATAACAAAACCTCTTGAATTCAGGCCACCGGGGTTATCAGAAGCAGAAAGAACTGAGGAAACATGGCTTCTCCCCATTTGACAGTTACATCCATTCAGTACACTACAAAGACACATATCCAGACAAGTTATCTCATGCTCTGTGCCTTTGGTAACATGAACTTCCTACAGTATAATAAAAGCAGAAATGTTGTGACACAGACAATATTAGACAGATATGGCAGATAGTCTTTATTGTCCACAACGGAAATCTGTTTTCACCATCAGTACCTCACAGACATAAATACATAAGCACAGTCATCCTTCCCTTAGGTTATAATAAAGGTTATAAAACTCCACATCTTTTTGCTCTGAACAGTTTTCAAAAGAACACAACCTTGGCTCAACTATCCGTCGTCTTAGTTGCAGATGAGTTTGTTCCGGTTAAATTGCCACTACACATTAAATCATATATCTAATTGATTAGAAGCAGTGTTTTAATAGCAGGGGTATAGGATACTTCAGGCATTACGCAGCCCTTATGGTATTGAGATGGAATTCATACCCCTTGTGGATAACGGAGAGGAGATGATGGCCTGCAGAGATATCTATGCAGAACATCTTTTGGATACATTTGGTGTTAAGACCAGTGTGAGACGAGGATGCTGTCAGCAGATCACTGCTTATTTCTTGTTGTAATGGACTGGATAATGAAATCAGTTATGGTTGGAAATAAAAAAAAGAAAAATAGCATTCATCCATCTCTCTGGGAACTACATGGCTGAGCTCAGTTGATGCACATCCGTAAACTGGTATGTCTACAAAGAAGCTTCACCAGTGTCAAAGCGGAGGGAAACTCAACACTGTTTGATACACTGGTTAGGAGTAAAGGTGAGGTAGTCATGAGAAGCTACGCTCATGGAAACATGCAGGATATGTTCAGTGTTAGAGTTTGTGATGGTATCATGGAGGTACATTAGGCCAAAGGAGTCAACCAGAACAGGGAGTGTAGAATTTGACCAAACAATTTTTTTTTCCATTCTAATTTATCCACCAAAATATGTCTAGGAATCTTTGTACAGTAAACCTCAGATGTGTTGTTTTGTATGAGTTTTTCTATGTGACCTAAATGTTGATATATTGTTTTTATTTGAATTGCCCCACGAAGTTGTTTTATATGTGATGACTCATAGTATCCTCTAGATGGCAGTATGTCTGCAGTTTCAGATCACCTTCAAAAGCCCTCAGTTTTGGAAAGTGTTCCCTAGATGAATGCAAACAGCTATTGCACTGGCAGTGAATTCAATGTACAGACTCACAATCTTGTTATGGAGTTCGACATCAGAATTTAAACAAACTTGCACACTTAAACAAACAAATTGACGGAAGTGAGCTATTTAGAATTATAAGATGTTGAATTCCATGGCATTTGTCCTGTTCTGGGATGATGTGAAAAACATACGCACACAATTTCTCCACATCATTTTTCCTCCTCTCCACATCCTTTTGAGTTCCTTCTCTCTTTTCTCACTTTTCAAATTTGCAATCTATCTTCTTAGCTCTATCTCTTTCTCTTTATTTTTCTTCCTCTCTCTTCTCCTTCATCCTTACATCTGTCTCTTTTCCCTTCTCTTTTTCTCTTTGTTTCTTAAACATCCTCTCTCTCTCTATCCCTTCTTTCTTTCTTTCTTTCTCTCTGTCTTTTTCCCTTTTCCTCTCTCTGTTGTACGCCACACACACATGGTGGGGCCTCGTGGGGAAGGGAGCAGGCTCTGCCCGGGATGTCAGCCAGTAACACCTGCAAAAGATTAGTGCTTCTAATGCCGAGTAATAAATCCCCTCACCCTCAACTAGCATCAGCAGAGAGCGGAGAGCGTGGAGCCCGCGAGGGGAAGAGGCACGCCCTACAGCACGGCAGCACACGTACCATACGCCACTGGGACAAGATCACGCTCTCCCACCACCCACCCCAAACACACGCACACACACACACATGATACCACGCACCACGCACACACTTTGAGCTGAGCTGTTTGGCAGCTGCGCCAGTTGTACTCTTCCGTGAGTGTGTGTGTGTTCCTGGGTTGCTCAAAGACACGCATAGTTGAGTGTGAAGGGCATACCATATGTGAGGAAAGATGACAAGATTTACTAACGATGTGGGTGCTGTCTATAGTGAAGCCTCACTGATGTTTACTTTCTTATGCGTGTTTACAAGAAAAACGCTTTTAGAACTAGGAATATATAGTCAAAGCTGCCTTGTTGACTTGAATGTTATTCTCATAGCACTGGATGAGCGCACAATAAGTGGAAGTGACTGCACAATACACAGGTACCGTCCAGTTAATGCACCTTAACAACACTGAGAATGAGACTGAGGCAGAGAGGCACTGGAGAGGACGCAGCCAGTGAGGATGATGGACAAAAAATCATCAAAGTTGAACGATCCCATAAAAATAACTACCGGAGGCTGATGCAAGTAGGCAGTAACCAGCCCCCATTTTAAAATGCATAAGGAGTGGTCTGAACAATTCAAATCGATTCAGGTGAGACGGAGTTCTTTGTGTGATATAATGTGTGACTGAACACTTGAAAATAAACAACATAAAAACAAAACAGTTTTACTTTCATCCTCATTTGCAAAGAGGAAAATAACTTCAATTATAAAACTACAGCATATAATTAGAGTTTGAAATCAATTGTATAAAATAATGTATGGCCACAAAGATGTGGATATAGTTTATGTCGAGACAAGTACAGAAGCCTTTTAAAATCCAATTAACATAATTAATCTAGTACTAGTCTTTTAATGTGTTCTTTGGCCGTTCTGTTCTGCTAGGGACATAATCAACATAGCCACTGTCAACAGGAAGTATCACAATCAAGTCCTCTGTCTTGGCATTGCTTTCAAATGAGCTTGAACCCCGTCATTAGCCTGGACACCATTATCACTCAGTCCTTTTAAGCCAAACACAACAATTAGGGAACCCTTGGCGAAAACAAATATAAGTTGTGGTAATGAATGAGCAAAGAGCTCATCTGAGATAGAGTTCGGGGGCTATCAGGCGTTAGAAGCTGGCGGTTCGCGGGTGATGAATATGTGCCGGGACTGTTCTGAGGGCCAGTGATCCGCGTGGGCCCCCGGGCTCCCTGCTTCCCCCTCCCGGCACCCCTATTCATGCCAGCACAATGGTTGACACCTGTGTCCTTTCAGCCCCGCCAATGTTATTGTTTACATCGCTCCCCGAAAGAAGAGAGAGGCCAGAGGTTCTGTGAAGCAGGCCAACCCCTGTCCCCCTTTTTTCTTTCCCTGAAACACTGACCCCCCACACTCAACCCTCACCCTCGGCCCCCCCACTCTCTCTCTCTCTCGCACACACACACACACACACTCACTCTAAACTCTACCATGTTCAGCCACCCACCTCCTCCAACCCCCCCATCCCCCTTTCTGTGCTGTAGTCTAATTAGACGAGGTTCCCTGTTCCCAACAGCATGGGCGGATGCAGAGAAGAAAGAGAGAAGGAGAAAGAGAAGGAAAGAGAGTTCACTCTCTGCCCCAAGGGTGCTGTTGTTGTGCAGTTCTAGTACTTTCCTACTGCCTCCAGCATAGGGACTTCCGGATTGTGAGTGTGTATGGGGGTGTGCGAGTGTGTGTGTGTGTGTGTGCTGGGAAGGGATGAGTGTGTGTGTGTGTGTGTGTGTGTGTGTGTGTGCATGCGCCTGTGCATGTGTGTGAGTGGTAGTGATGATGAGGGGGAAGGGGTGATGCGCATAAGCACACAAACAGTCGCTTAGTGGCTATTATTTTAAGAAGAGCCTGAAATTAGTTGGAATCCCATTAC
This sequence comes from Tenualosa ilisha, assembly GCA_015244755.2. Classification (NCBI taxonomy): domain Eukaryota; kingdom Metazoa; phylum Chordata; class Actinopteri; order Clupeiformes; family Clupeidae; genus Tenualosa; species Tenualosa ilisha. The sequence goes on along the minus strand of PYXC01002775.1, from coordinate 2,622,593 downwards.
ATGCTTGACACCCTATTTGCTCCGACACACAAGAGTTCATCTGTGCCCCGGAATTAATGCAAAACACAGCTCTGCATAACTTCATCCCGTTAATTGGATGTCAAATGCACTTGTCGTCTTTTTTTTTTTCTTCTTCTTCATTTTTCGCACGTAATGCAGGCGAGTTGTGAGTTTGAGCAATGTTTCTTCATCGGGTCCTGATCTATTTGAGCCTAATGAAGTCCCATGTACAATTATGTTGGTGTACTCTGGTGATTTAGGTCCCCCCAAGTGATCCGACTTTTGAGGGAGACTCAGAGAGCATGGGTGGAGGTGGGGGTGGGGTGTGTGTGTGGGGGGGGGGGGGTGAATACTTTTTTCTTTTTTTTCATGGAGAGGAGAGAGACCAATTAACAAAGGATAAGAAGTGAACCGTAAACACCCTCAACAAGGCCAAACAAGAACAAGAGCCGGCTTTCTCTCTCTCTCTCTCTCTCTCTCTCTCTCTCTCTCACACACACACACTCTCTACTTCTGTCTCCCTCTCTCTTTCACTCACTCACTTTCTCTCTCTACTTCTGTCTTTCTCTCTCCTTCTCTCTCTCTATCTCTCTGTCCCTCTCCCCCTCTCGACCCCCCTCCTCTCCTCCACAACTCCCACAAAAGGAGGGCTCTGCGCGTACAAAGTGCCAATTAACACTGAATGTTTGCCCCTCGCACCTCCCTTTCTAAGCTGCTGACAGCTATGGTGTTTGGGTTAATACCAGTGGCCTGCAAAGAATTATAATTCTTCTCCTTGCCCCCCCCCCCGCCCTGACGCACCACAAACCTACCCACCCCATCCAACCCCCACCTCAGCCACCCTTCTCTCTTGCTCCTCCATCCCTTTATTTGGTTTCCAATGGGGTAGTTTTACAGTTCAATGCACGTTCAAAGGGTGATATAAAATGACTTTCCAAAAGAATTTCATTTGGAGAGGAGGCAAGCGGCTGCTTTGCTCTGCGGTAGGGGCAGGGGTAGAAGGAAGAGCAGAAGCAGAGGTGGAGGCAGGGTGGGGTGACAGAAGGGAATAGAAACATCACCAGAGCCGCAAAAAAAAAAAAAAAGAAAGAAACTCAGACAGACAACAGACGTTTCCCTTCGTTTACGTCTGCACAAACCTTGTTATGGTCATTGAGGAGGCATTTGAGCAGCACCTTGGATACACTTCACTGACCACAGTGTGTTTTTGGTGAGGTGTGTGTTTGAAGTGTGTGATTGTTTCTGAAGTCTCTTGAAGGTATTTGTCAAATAAGCTGGGCTGCTTATGACTTTTTCACATGCCTGTGTGATTATGGCATTTTAGAGGGATCTATGTTCGCTCTGAGGTATGACATTACAGAAACAAAAAAGTACATTTATATTGTATATTTTCATGAAACAGACAGTGCCACATCTCCTGTATGCTCAAGTGCAGTATGTTTGTGCAGACATTGCTTAATAAGGTTATAGCTTATTAAATTTTTTTTATCTGAATTGTACACATGGACATCTTCCAGATTGCCCATGATTTACTGCATAAGTAATCAGACCAGCATAAACAGTCTAAGACACAACCACATAGACAAATACAGACTTACACATTTGTATGCATGCACAGAACCACGTACACATGCACATATGTTCATTCACACAGATACACACACACACACACACACACACACACACACAAAGACAGACTCTCTCATGGGAACTTCCGGTGAGTATCTCGAGGAAGATCCAGGTTGGTGTAATTTATCAAAGAGATGGGGCTGGGACATGGTTGTTTTTGCTCCCCTCGGAGTGCTAATAAATCAGTGGTCCAAATGAAAGGGTGGCGAATGAGATGGGGTGAGAAGGGGTTAAACCCTGGGAGGACTGGAGACCTCCAGACTGTTTAAGGGAGCCACAGCGAGGTCTCAGCTCCTCGCGCTGGGCTGCACATGGGTCATTTATTTTCAGTCTGGACTCCCCCACCCCACACACACTTCTTGGCAACAAGCCTTGAGTTTTAAGCAGGGAGAACAGTGAGTGTTGTCCATTTTGCAACCTGGACCTTGATCACCATGCTGTTAGGTCTCAGGTTAGGGGTGTGTGTCTGTGTCTGTGTCTGTGTGTTGTGGTTCTGAAGCAGTGTGGAGCTGGCAGACTTAAGGCCCACATTTGTTTCAAGCTCAGGTGCTACATATGTTCTATTAGTGGAAGCTGAAATGCTAGGTACAGATTTGAGCCTGTTGACTTCAGCCAAACCTACAGTGCAGCTGTAACTACAGAAGAGAACTGCTGAAATACATGTCCACACACATCACACCATATGTTGTTCCACACCTTCAAAAACAAACTTTATAAATCTATATATAGAACCATTTTCTTCCGTATTCCTCTGTATTCCGTACTCCTCTTTTGTAAAAGATTTTCCAGTGTCTAATGAAGGATTTATTTTGAAACAGGTGAAGCCTGTTCTTTCATGGTGCAGTGCAGTGGCGGTGTTTCCAAAAGCCGTGACCAACCATCTGAATCGCATAAAACACGAGGTGCTTGCGAGTCCAAACGGAGGGCCGTGAGAAAGCCTGTGAGGTGCTGGTGCCTCGCACAAGATGGATGTCAGGAGGTGCTCTCTCTCTCTCTCTCTCTCTCTCTCTCTCTCTCCCAGTGCCTGCCAAACAGGAACAGGACATTAGCCATAGTGTGAGGAGCACTCTTGTTTTTTTTCCTTCCTGTCTCTCTTTTTTTTCTTCTCTTTCCTCTATATTCCTTCTATATAGTCCTTCCTCTCAAGCGTCCAGTCTCTTGTCCTGTATCTCTCCATTCCACTCTCTCCTTTTCTCTCCATTTTTTGCTCTCTCAGTCCTCCATTTCCTACTATCCCCCTCTCAGTCTTCTCCCTCTGTCTCTATGTATCTCATGTACATTTTCTTTTTCATGACTCACACTTTCTCTCAGTCTGTCTCTCTGTTCTCTCTCTCTCTCTCTCTGTCTCTCTCTCTCTCTCTCTCTGTCTCTCTCTCTCTCTCTCTCTCTCTCTCTCTGTCTCTCACCAGATTGGAATTTTCCCTAAGCTGCTGTGCTGAGCGTGAGTGAGGTGGCCAGACTGATGTGGCATGATCCGTGTCTGGAGCCTGCCTGAGCCTGACCTCCAAGACACTGCCTGGCCATCAGAGCTCATCTGAGCCCCATGGGACACAGACCTGACTAATATTAAAGGGAGGAAGACTCCTCGGCGAACACAACTCTGAGCAGTAACTCATCCAGGTTTTTTGGACAGTACAGAGGTAGGGGTGAGGAGAAGGTCAGCCAAACACAGACTCGCCCGTCACAGTCCACCATTCGAGGGGGGTGGGGGTTGGCATCGTCGATGCTTCTTCTTCGCACACACCCCCTCCACACACACACACACACACACACACACTCCTCCTTCTCTTTCTTCACCTTTCGCCATCTGTCAGTCAGGAGCTTTTCCACAACAAAGCCTCATCTAGAGGTGTCGCACAGAGTAAACATCAAACGCTGTATGGATGGCCTTCTTGACACAAAGGCAAATGCTTTCATGATGCTGGCCTAACTGCTCATCCATGGCCTGTTACGCACACACATACAGACAGACAGACACACAATCACACAGACACACACATACACACTCTCTCTTTCTCTCTCTTCATATATACACACACACACACACACATACACACGGCCCCCAGAGCGAGGCTCGTTATTGGAAGAGGAGACCCTAGAGCCACAGGATGTGGGTTTGTTCTGGCACGGCTGTAGTCTGGCATCTTCAAGGTGTCCTGTCTGTCTGAGACTGGGGTGAGTGAGTTGCAGTTGCAGAGCAGAGCCATCTCCGCCCAGCTAAGACATGTCTGATGTAAACCACCGTAAAAATGATCCCCAAATGATAACTTTCTTTGGAAGTGCTCTTGATGTCCTAGTTTGGAGTTGCTACACTTCGGCATTGTTGATGATGGCTGTATTGACTACTGCAAAATATCAACAAATGTAGTGTCTGCTTAACCTCAGATGGCGTTTGCCTTTCAGTTCTATCAAAACATAAACATAATTCAGAAACTGCTGATGTCACCCTTTACCGTGGAATTAAAACACAATGAAAACAAAGTTCAAGAGTAGATGAAGCACTACAGGTCATCACATCTTCATCACATCATCTCATAATGGATCAATGATGATGAATTTCTGAAACTATTTGTCTGTGATATTTGCCAGAACCCATCCTCTTGGCCTCATCTGCTGTCTCACAAGTTTTACATTTGCAAAGTAGGCTATACTGGCACACCAATGTCCAAAGTATTGATTCTGGAACTTTGATTGATGTGCTAGTAATTTTGTGGCTTGGTGTTCCCTTGGTGTATACAAAACAGCTAAGATAGTGATCACTGATGCTTGCTGACAGCCTATGTACTACACAAGCAAAAAGTGGACAAATTGGAAAATATGAGGGTAGTTGGTTACAGTCTTAAAGAAAATACAAATGTTTTTACAAACTCATGTAAAGCTATATATATTTTTTGCTGTACTGAGTTTGCAATCCAAAATAATGAAATGTAACAGAATTTAGGCGTGTAACCAAATTTTGCTTGTTGTGCAGATTTGTGACATGAAATGAAAATTCTGGAGTCATAAGTAAGCTTTTTATCACACCATCACAAAGACTGATCATTACTCGGCCAGTTGGAAGGAGGATTGCCTGTCACCTTTCAAAGTAAGCAGACTGCAAGACAATGAAAGAGATTACATCTAATATTCAGCATCTGGGAGTGATTGTCCACAAAGACAAGCTTCAGAGAAAATGAAAATGACATTGGGGGCAATCATTGCACAGGATTTACCAATTTGCTATCATATTCACATCTTGTTCAGAACCCTTTGCCCTCACGTATGCATGCATAAATGCATAGGCGCATTCCATTCCTCCCTGTCTCTGAGGAACACGTCTCCGGTAATTGAAATGGCATGAAAAGAATATTTCTGCAGCCCTCTTTATTGAGCATGTCCACAACATTTTCCAGACTAAAAAGCAAATTGGTTTATAAGCATTTTCATCTCAGTCATTGAAGATGGTATAAAGGTATTAAGATCTAATAAGTATGCTTGATGGAGATTTGTTTGAGACATGTCCCATGGCTATACTATTGTATGTAAGACATGCAACTTTTTTAGAAATGGCTGTATGATTTTGTTGAGCTTTTGACATGTTCACCGCATGAATCCCATTGATAAAAAGTTACAAAACATCTACAAAGATTATTGAATGGATTTAATTACCCGTTTCACAAACACGGTCATGACCAATAACTTGCATTGAATGTTACATGTAACCTATTACAACCTCATTTGGTGCCCTGTTCTCTTTTAGTGTCTTTGTTCAGAGCTTGCACTGTGTACACCAGTTCATCCAGATTGCTGATGGGACAGAACTTGCCAGTGTCTTTGATGCCAGCATTGCAATGGGGTGATTCAACATAAGCGGCCGCAGACACTCCACTCCCTCCGCCACCAATGCTTTCCCAATGCATCTACCTCTCTTCTCTTTTCTCCTCTTCTCTCCACCTCCCTCCTCTCTCCTCTCCTCTCCTCTTTGCCCTGTTCCATGGCCTCCCTGTGTTAGCTCTTACCCATCTTGCAACTCTTGTAGCCCACAACAGACGCTTGGTGTGTGAAGAGGGTCAGGAGTTCAGCATGGGTTACATGCTCTCCCTCTCCCTCTCTCTCTCTCTCTTCTGTGAAGAGGCTCCGACGCCATGGTGCAAGAGGTTTATAATTATCTGCTGTTGGCATTCACTGCAGGTTCAAGTGCAGTGCAGGGGCTGGCTCTGGCCAGGGGATGTGCTTGGCTAAACAGTCACTGATTAGTTCTCCCTAATTGTGAGCCCCATGTTGTATTTTTCTTCTTCTTCCTCCTCATCACCCTCTTCCTCCCAATCCCCCACTTCTACCCAGAGCACTACTTCAGTATGCATATTCACACAAGCACTCTTTTTTTTCTTTACTGTGACCCTGTTCCTTTCCCTGACTTTCTTTCTGCCTTTTTTTGTTTGCCCCTGGCATCATTGTGCTAGTTAATTGTTAGCTGCAGCCTCATAAGAGGTCTCTCTTAACTTTCACTGAGTTCGCTCTGAGCAATGAAAAGGGCTCCATCAACCCCTCTGACCAAGGCATTTGTGGATGTAATTCCAGTCCCTGGGGCAGCACAACCCAAGTAGCTTTTTTTTTTTGTAAACCTAAGCTACAGTTGTGCTCAGATTTGTCTTTGATGTTTTGTGCTATGTGCACAATGTTGTGTCCCTTTGGTTCTCTTGGTTTTGCCCCGTCTTCTAATCAGTGAAGGACCAACTTGCTCATCCCCAAGAAGAGCACACCTTCTTCAAACGGATGTAAAAGCTAATCAGCAAGCTTAGCTCCAGAAATTACCATTGGGGGGTGTGGGGGTGGCGTTAGAACATTGGAAAGAAGCAACAGCCGTGTAGCAACTGTGTGAGCTGGAGTCCGGCCAAGTCCGAACCCTTCTGCAGGCTCTTCATCTCCAGAGAACCCATAGGAAGAGGAGGGGGGAGACAGTGAGACGAGTCAGTCAAGCAGAAAGACAGTTTCTCATCTCCCTTCATCTGGTGATTTGAAACAGAGTCTCCATTGTTGATACTGTGACGCTCTGGTATGGTAGATATTATCGTATGCGGCGAGGTGTTGATATTATCAAAATCCGAGTTGCGATGTGGGACTGTTTGGAAAGCGCAGCGCTTTCAGTTGAGTCCAGTTTGAAATGTGGCCGAGTGTGTGTGTGTCCACCCTTGGCCATATATTATTTACTTTTCTTTGGCTGTATTGAGGTGGGGAGGCTTTTTTTAAATGGACAAAATGAGGTAGTGTTATCCAGCAGTTGAGAGCCAGCCAGAGGACAGACACTAATTCTGACATGGGTCTGTCTGGATACCAAAAAAGAGAAATGAAGTTAGGAGGGAAAGGGAGTGGGGGAGCGGAGAGATGGGTGATGGTTGGATGGGTTGTGATGGGGTTGTGATGGGGTTAGGTTGGGCTGGGAGTGAGGGGGGGGGCGCAGCTGCCTAGCAGATTGCATTCCAGACAGAACCCCCAGACTGGGCATTGCCAGGGGGAAAATGGTGCCGCCTCAACGACTCTCCTGGGCATCATGGAAGACTCCCATCGTAACCACACCAGGTCTGGCTTAGCCCGCGTGTCAGGGCCTTGTTTTTCCATCAGTGGGGCATTGTGAGCTGGTCAGTGGTCATACCTTCAGTGCTCTAGTCAAATTCTGAGGTTGCCTGGAAACCAACTGTTTATGGCCTGATTATTTTAGTTTGGAAGCCAATGAAACATCTCCCACTAGGTGGGGAATGGAGCAGCACGTCGTAATATTTACCACAAAATGGAGGGTCATGAACACCTTGAAGGTTTATTTTTCTTCAGTTAATTGCACATTAGCATTCTAAAGGTTTGATATTTCACTGCTCAGCTGACAGTGCCAGTGGGTGAGAGAGAAAATATGCCTAAGAATATGGAAAAGCAAAACTTTATCAAGAGCGGGAGGTCACTGCTGTACTATCAATCAATTCTCTGTTTATTACAACCTTTTCTTAACCCTCAGGCAAATCCTACCTTGGGCATATACTATTAGGTTTGATGGACTTTCACTACTCAAGTAACTCTCAGGTAAGCTTGCAGCACAGCCATGGCCACACGGCTGTATTTATTTGTGCGTACGTCAGAATATTCCAGTGCTGTGCCTGGCAGACAGGTCTAGGCGAGTGGGTGCGTCAGTGGGCAAAGGGAGCAGACAACAACAGCCCACATGACGCAGCAGCAGAGAGCTACACACACACACACACACACACAAACACACACACACAGCAACAGAAAAGACAGCCCCTGGAGACAACGCAGCCAAAGTCAACAGGCCCAATCCTACAGCAGTTTGCTGCCCTGACTGCACCAGAGAAACTGAGCCAGCAGGCAGAATGACACTCACTCATTCTCACAGACCAAGCAGAGGAGTGAAAAAGAAAAGAAGAACCGGAATAAGCAGAGCCTGGAAAGGAGTCCAGTTACATCTCAGAGGCCTGTTTCAGTCTACAAAAGCAAGTGAAGTTAGTCACAGTCAAAATGCGTTCCAGTTTGCTTTCGCATTTTCCATGGTAGACAATGCAAAGAACTGACTAAACAGAGACCAGAAGGGTAAATCTTATTTTCCACCATTTTGTCTTCAGAGAATTCCCCCTAAAAAAAAAAAAACACTCGAAGAGCAAGCATCTGCACTCCTAAAAATCGACTCCAGCTTCAACCAGATGTGCTTTTCGCTCGAGTGCCAAGTCTTTTACCAGCAGTCCAGCCTCCTTGTTCCTCCCCAGGGGTAGACATGCATAATAGCAGAACTGTTTCATGCAACAGGTAGCCCCTCACTTTCACAGACCCTGAACACCAGGAAGTAACAAGGCAGCAGCAGCAGTAGTCTCCTCCTCAGCCTTTCCTCCAACACAAAGACCAACTCTGGAGAACAGACAAAACAATACAGTATACAAACCTCAAAACTGTAATTATTCACCCTAACGACTATAGTGTTAAACACAAGGGTTGGAGGACCCCTCTCCCCCCACCAAAGCTTCCACCAAACCCAAGCTAAGGTAAAGCAGAGGGGTATTATCATAACCTCTGTAACAAGACAAACACAGCTTCCAGGGATGAGATCCTGGTCAATTTTTTTTTATTCAGCAAAGGTTACAAAGGGGGATGGGGAGGCTTGGAATGTTTTACTCCCAACCTTCAAAAGATCAAGGAAGGGGTCTTAAGCTAGTCAAGCAGAACTGTACAGGCTATTGGCTTTTTCTCAGAAGGTCACTGTCATTACCCAGCATGCTGATAAGTTTAGGTTTTCCTTCAAACTGAATCAAGTTTACTATAGCTTATTTGTGTTCACATTTTGTCAAAACAAAAAGTGATCTGCTTTTAATGGAAAGATCACATAGAGGACCCACACACATGTGATTACATATTTAGTATTCTGTGAAATACATAACATCCAATGTAACACATTTTCTACAGTCACAAAAATTATAGATTTAGACATGATTGCTAGATTAAAAGTAAAAGTAAAAATATAATGGAATGAACTTAACTGCACTGCATAAAATACTTTGTACTTTGTAAATAGGTTTTAAACAACTGCCCCAAAAAGGTTTGGCAGTCTATGACAACTCCATTGGTACTTTGAGTTTGGTAGTGTGGTGCAGTTAAACTTCAATTGCACAACGTGTTTCTTTTATGTTTCAGGCTTGGCCCACATCCCCTAGTGAGATGTTTTATGGCTTGTGGCTGACAGTTTAAAGTCAACAGTTAGCTACATTAATTCTGTGGGCTTTTAGCAAGTCTAGGTAAGGAAGAACCTCCTTCAAACAAACAGGAGGGGAACAAAGGCGAGGAAAAAAGGTGTCTGCTAAAAGAATTTGTGTCATCTTTCAACTGCTGGTGGTGGCCCTTGTCAAAAAAAAAAAGGTGTTCCCTTGTTGAAATATCAGGAAGGCTGAGCAAAGGAAACCAAAACAGATTTTCCCATTTACGGAATTCGCAGAGAATCTCATGTGTACATGTGATGAGTTGCAGCCCAGATTAAGAAAAACTAAGAACACATAATGACATTGCCAAAAAAAAACAAAAACGAATTGCAAAAAATGAGCACTAAATCAAATGTCTGGAAGTAACATGGATTGTGAGTGTTACTACTTTTGTTTTCTCTTTGCTGCCCTCTGATTCATTCATATTTTGAAATGTTTTTATTTTGCTTGTCTTCATGCCAGAGAGGGGATGGTTTTGTGAATTCCTTTGTTTTCCCTGTTCCTCTTTTTGTTTTTCCTTTCCTGCTCTCAAGCTGCAAGTCTTTAGTCAAAGTCTTGCTTTGACAGGTGAAGATCAACTGGAGCCATCACTACTAGCAACCATGTGGGACCGAAGGGAAAGGTCACCCCGGGGTCATCGGCAGCTCAGTTATTCTATCCCTATTCAATAATAGACCCAACCCCCATTGGGTCAAAGGTCACCTACAACATACCTTTCCACCTTTTCACAAACACCACACTAGTTTCCAAATGACTGCACAGTGCATTTCAACTGTCGTGGAATATAAAAATATGTTTAACATACACTTTAAATATTAAAGAATCTGTTCTCTTCAGACAGACAGGGACTACAATAGAGATTAATTATGCGCCTTTCTGCTGATGGATTTTCATGTGTCGGCCTGGCCATCACGTCAGGTTGTGTCTGAATCCCAAATGAATTAAATAATGTAAGTGGTCTGGCAATTACATTAGTGATTATTGTGTGCCAATTGTGCTTGTCAGGGATGACTGATCTCTGTGGAGACAGTAAAGTATACTTAACAAGGCTTTACTTTGTGGTAAACGCACAGCTTTTTATCTCTAATTAGAAGTTAATGTGAAGCATATGGAGGCGAACACATCATTCTCCTCCCCAGCCCTAATTCCCTCATCCTCGCCTCCCTGAGAGATGGAGCCATTTTGCGTTTAAAAGACCAACATTAGACTTTTAAATGTGACCAAAGCTCAGCCATGGCAGTGGGGATTGCAAACAGCTGCAAATGGGGTTTATTTTGATTTGCCATTTCATTTCCATCTGTCGATGGACGGTGGGATTTAAGAAACTTCTAGATTGATTTGGTTTTCTGTTAAATTACTGGGTGGTTAGTTAGTTAGTTACTTGCCTGCTTAGATTCACAGGGCTGGTACTGGTTTCATCTTTTCATTGGAGCATGATGGTAACTGATTCTTTAGATCCAAACTTAATCAGAAGCTTCCACAATGCAACTGACCTTTAAGTGAGGTTTGTAGTTGTGCTCCGTGCGTCTGTGAGTTTACATAAGCGATCAGAGGAAGGATGGGGTTAAAAATCAACAAATCCCATCTCCTGCCGCCCGTCTCCTGCCCCTGAACCCTTTGACCAGCGCTTCCCCTGGCTGTCCCTGGTCGAGATAGCTCCTCTTGGGAGACAGACACAGATAATTGGTCACAGATTTTTTGTTGGCAGGACACAAAGGGACCTCCTATTCACCCCTGTGCAGCTGCCTCATTCACAGTTCTCGGACGACCTCACCCCACTGCTCAAGTCCACAACGCCGCTCTCTCTCCTTCTCTGTCTCCCTATAGGGTCTCTTCTGTGAGGAAGGGAGCAGAGCCCTGACCACCACCACCACCATCACCCCCACCACACTGCCTCTTTCAGGAGGCACAAAAGAGCCATCGGGACGCATCTATCCTGCTGACCCTGACCCTCAACCCCTTCTATTGCCTTGCCCCCCAGGATCTATTGCCCCTGGCCGTTACGGGTTTCCTTTGATATCTGTGGCACCACCAATTATGGACCGACGTGGGTGTTTTGAGAAATACACCTGTTCGGCGCACAGCAAAGGGCAGTTATCTTGTTAATGCCATCAGAGGTGCGTTTCCCCCATTAAAGCAGAATGTCCTTGGGTATGTCACATTATTGGCTGTATTTAGTAAAATGATCCAATTTAGTTTTGCAGTTCTGTGTGATCGGGTGGGAACTTTTATTTCAGTTAATAGCAGATAATGGAAAGTGTTTAAACACAAGGTTTAATTGTGGAAAAATATCTATTTCAAAATGAAAGACTTATGATCATTGAAATTATACTTTGTTTCTGAAACATGTCCTATGTAAAATTCTATAAAATCACCTGACATCATCAAATGATGTGGAATTCGCATGAATGTAACTTTCTTTTTGCTTTCCGAGACTCTATGTAATATACATGTCCGTCTCAGCAACTCCAATGACTAGCATGGTTGGTGAACGTCTGGTAATCTGTTGGTTACATGTCGTATGAGCTTAAGAATCCACAGCCCCTGGAAACACTTGTAAGTGGGGCAACACATTTTCAGTGAGCTTCCTGGGCTTTCTGGCAGCTCTATCTACTTTAATGGATCACATGTGTTGAACTGATGTATAGCAAGGAAAGCAGGACGGCATAAGGCAAGACCGGCAGCCCAAAAATACTCACAAAAAAAGTAAGAAGAGAAAATTGACTGAATAATAAAAAACTAAAAAACTAGAGAATGAAAAAAGAGATCCTAAGTACGATAATTTAGTAAAAACATCAGAGAGATAAAGCATGACTGCAATAGTAGTTGCACTCAGGCAATGCTCAGGCTCTCTCGTGCAGTCCAGGCTAGGTTGTCCCCAGAGACTCATGGAGAGCCATAGGTCAATCACCCCTTTCCTGACGTGCCATATGCTAAAGGAATTCAGCTCTGCGCTGGAGGAGCTGGAGCCCCCTGCCCCCCTAACGTTCCAAATTACTAACACATACATCGCAGCATGGCCCAGGCCTCCTTCCCCATTCTGGTCCACTCAAATACCTTAACAAATGTCGACAGATCATAGCCCAGGCTGTTAATCTTTTTGAAAAATGGAAATTTTCAATCACAAAAGAAAGAGATAGAACTGTGAACATGTGATTATAATATTTTGAAATAACAGTCTTGATGGCCAGAACTTCTGTGTTTTTCTTACTGATTCTATTGATTCTGAGGTTTGACTATCTAATTCAAAAGAACCTGTGTATGGCCAACCCAGGTCATGGTGTGTGCATATAAATTTGACCTATTTTCTTTATTCTGTCTTTAGTTCTGTCATTCACACAAAGCAGCAAATTTGCTAATAAACAATTCAGACATCTTACCAGATCTTTAGCTGTATTTTAACCAATAGTTTACTCAAGTCATGTCAAGGATCTTTTGTCCTTTTGTCAGATTTCTTCAGAGTTGTGTGGTAATGAGGTGAATTTGAAGGGAACCATATTACACATAGCAAATGTTGTATCGCAGGGAGAATATAGCTGATGTTAAATTGGGATTTTTATACAGAAATCTGGTCATTTTTATATCCCAGTGTTGAGTAGATGTTCTATTGAATTACACATATGAAAAGCTGTAAAAGAAATGACCAACGTATAACATTATTAATATACTTTACTAGACTCACTAAGGCCAGCTTTATGTACCTCTAAACTGTTCTATATAGACCACGGTTGGCACTGTAGCCTAATTTACCTACCAGCACAATGTCAAATTATTATCCAGATTTGGTGTGTTTTATATTCTCTACCGCTATGAACATTTTCATTGTTTTTTCCACTATCTGCTAAGGCAGACTAGTGAAGTGATTTTCTGCAACTAGGTCCTGTAGACACATACCAAATCTTGAAAGAGATCAGGTTGGGTAGAAGTCTAGTGTGATTGGTCATTGGTCGAGGTAAAGACTCCAGTGCTATACTGAACCTTTTGTTTCCGACACAGCCCCTTCCCACTTTCCTGTTTTCAGAGAAACTCCTAAACGAGGCCAATTAAATGTTATTAGTAATCATTCCCACTCATTATAGGCGGCGGCTGTCTGTTTCTTTCCTCCAACGGAAAAGCAGAGGCAAAAACCAGCTCACTTCGATGGGCCTTTTCATGAAATGAACTGCTCAGCAATTAACAGGGCCTCATAAATCCAATCTTTTTTTAAGTGTGTGCAGTTGTCTGAACAGTATAATGCACCTCCAAGAAACTGTAACTACTTTTCAACCTGTTTTTACAGTGTTTGCTGCAAGAAACCTGAGCTGTTTTTGAAGATTTCACTACAAGTGTGCTTCTTAGTGGAAAGTCAAGTGCTCTGCATGGAAAAATGGAGAAGCTTTTGAACATAACTCTCAAGAGTATAGGACCATCAGGAGAAAGAAGTAGCTGCAGTATCAAAATTTCAGCTGTGCAGATGCTGCATATGGAATGACCATTTATGGTATGAATCGCAGGGATGCTCCTCAGAATGTCTGCAGGCAGGTCTGCAAGATTCAGAGGCACACTGGCCAGGGGTCGGGGCTGGGGTTGATGGACGTCTGTCAGCCAGCTTAGTGGGAAATGAGCCAAAAGGAAAACAAACCTGCAGCAAGGCTCTGGGGGGAGGCCATGTGCTCTGAGACACTGGGGGAACAGCCAGGGAGGAGAAACAAAACGCCCCGCCTGGCTGCCGGCTGCGGTGCGGATCTGGCATGGCTGCATTCCCGAGAGCCGGCCCTTGCCATCTGGGTGGCGTATTAATCCGGAATTTGTTTTGCATTATTGGAGCGAAAACAAGCCGGTGGAAATAAAACACGGCAGACATAACACGAGATCCACCAGGCGCAGGCAGCGGCAGGGATGGGCGCCTGGGGCAGCCCACAAAGCTCTGGTCCAGTGGGAAAATTAGGCTAGAAAATGGCGGGGGGTCCTACTCCACACAGACGATGCCAGGCAGCTGCTCTGGCCCTTCATATGCAGTCAGAAACATTATGTGCTCTGTACCTCTGTTATGTGCACACATGTGGCACCAAGTCTAGGGACACAATAAATGTCTACGTGGATTCACTATTATGTACAGTTTATTTTTTTGTAGGCTGGGTTAGCATTGCCCTCTAAAACCCTGGACTTCCATTAGGTCCCAAATACAATTCTTCATCACAGTGAGGCATGTAATGGCATAAACATGTATGCACGGCACTGTTTAAGACCCATGGCTTCTAAAAAACATAACCCCGCTGCACCTATTCTCACACCCCCGCAGATTCCTGGGAGGAAACTCCATCTCCTTTTAAATGCAACGCAATATGCCGGGCTTTGGGGTAGCACAGTGCATTACAGTCATACAGGATAACCATACATGCACAGCGCTCTCTGTTTGCCAGCAGTGCAAACACTTGGTGGGTTTCCATTGTGTGGGATGGCATTAAGAGATTTTCCTTACTAACACACACACAAAGTGAACTGACATTTCTTTCCTACTGATAGAAACATAAGAAAGTGTTTGCTTGGAAACACTTATTTGAAAACACTATAAGACAGGTGAATCAGTGTTTCTGGCTGAGACTGAAGGAACCTTGGTTTGTTATGTGAATGAAAATGTTTTTACTTTCTAAACAACAAATACCAGGTTTATCTGGGGGTTAAAACAAAAAAAAAAAAAGAAAGAAAAAATATTGTCTGAAATTGTCAGAATTAAAAGTTTCGTCATTTATTGATCTTGTGTATTTTTAAACTTTGAGTAAAGTATATGAACCACTGCATAAACCTGAGTAAAGTATATGAACCACCACATAACTACTGATATGAACTAATATGACCTCTACATGGAGACCTGCATATTAGCTTTGTGTCTATACTAGCAATCAATAGATACCTCTGTACTGGTTGATTGGATAAGGAATGTGTTGTGAATAAAGACTTTCACATGATGCTCAGCCTCATCTAGTTTAATTATGCACACTGTTGCACAGTCTCCACTAGAAATTAATCAGGAAAGTTCAGAAGCCATTTTATGATACATTCCTCTCACCAGTGTGTTATTTCTAATCAAAGGGTAATCAAACAAGGCCATGGAAGAAACCACTTATTTGCTCTACAGGTTTTACATTGGGTTAAGTTAATAACTTCTCAGCTTTTATTCACCTTTGAATAAGTCATTGCAACAGCTTGCTTTTTTATTACACTGTAAGCCAGGGAGAGTATTAATTGTTCAAGGAGTCAAAACAAACATTGAGCCAATATCCTGCAGAATTCATTCCAGCCATTGTAATCCATGTGTGTCTGTCCGCACTCCACCACATGCTAATTTGTGGCTATGGGTTTATCACTAAACAAGATTACTGAAGAAAAATAGTAGTCCTGGGACATGTTAACTCAATTAGGTGGCAGAGTCAAAAGATGTCATAAGTGACACTAAGTGTGTACCCACCCAGCGAGAGCGGCAATGGCCTTCACGTGTCTGCGGTTTACGATCTCAGTCATGTGCTCTTTGGAGGCAAAGACTCTATTACACACTTACATAAGGAAATCTCTGTTTTCCAGAACCCAGCATTCTCAGCAGCTTCAACCCAAGATACTTCTACGAAGAAAGCATTTGCCTTCAAGCAAACTAAACATTATAGCAGACACTGTAGGCTGGACTAGGACCAACGGGAAAATTGGATGTCTACTGGCCTAGTTAGAAATACCGAACTGTGTTCACTCCTAATAGTGATGCTTTTTTTCCAGTGTGGGGTACATTATGTCCAGGTTAGAGGTGGGAAAAGTCAAGGAATGCTCAGCAGCAATGTTATAAAGTGGGTAAGCAGTAGTGAGTCTGTCTTTGGGTGGGGGAGGGGCACTGTTCCCAAAAACCCCCACCCTCCCCCAATCCCAAGACTTGACACGTTTCAAGCTTGCTATAAAGACGAGACACTGCCCTCAATTTCCTATGAAAGAGGCCTAAACAGGGAAGGAGCAACAAAGGATACTTTCTTTCCCTCCTGGCTGCTTGGAAAATATGATTATTGTTTGGAGCTCTTAGTCTTTTATTTTTCTCAAATAATATTTGAATAGAGTGTATGTGTGTGTGTGCGTGTGTGTGCTGGGGGTGCTGGTGTACAAAGAAAAAGCATATGACTGAGATGGCAGAGAGGCCAAAAAATGTCAGCTAATTTATGGGGTGTCCCGTGAGAGATTAACTGGCTGCTTGACTTATTTATTTACCCATGAGCATGTTTTGGTTGTGCCTTTTTTCACATATGCACTGAATGATAGATTTAGTGTGTGCGAATGTTGTCTCACTCTCCATCTGCCTCTCTCTCTCTCTCTCTCTCTCTCTTACTTGCTCTCTCTACAACACACACAACTCACACACACAGTCCTGAGTTAAGGGAAACAGTGATGGGCATTTTGACTGAGTTTCAGATTATGGAGTAATGCTGAATCACATGTCTGTCTGTGTGCAGCAACTGGGTGGTCAATCAGCTCTGAATGTGCACGCTCCTCTCTCCCTTGGCGTATATCACTCTCTGATACGTCTGAAGATGAGATCTAGGAGTGAGGGTGTGCATGTTTCAAATTATCCTCACGAGCACTTTATTTGTCTATCGGCCTGTATCAGAGTGAACCCTGAAATCTGACAAATTGCCGAAAATTGCACGCATGCAGTTTCAGTTGGGCGTCCGGACGCGCCGGGCCCATCTGGTAGTGATCTGGGGCACAAAGAGCCGCTCTACAGAGCGTCACATTCACTCTCCTTGTGCAGCACTGCACAGGGGAAAGATGTTCCCCACTACTCCAGCAGCCCTATCTGTGGGAGGCGCCAAACAGGGGATGCATGCCCGGACCTTAGCCAGCTCTGGGCCTGTTCTGGCCCGAGTCTGGAAGCATCAACGGATCCAGGCCGAAGCCAGACCAGATCCGTTCCGTCGCCCGCAGGCTTGCGTGGGTGATGTTTTGGCCCGGGTCCCGGTGGAGCATTCTTCAGCGCTTCACTCAACAGACGCAACAGCGGCACAGCAGCCGTGGGTTTCTAATTGAAAGCCACGGAGATGAATGCACGCCTATGACAGCACAGCGCTGCGCACATTTCAAAGGGGCTGCACAATCTGGCAACTTTAAACGCAGGAGATAAAAGATGCGGGGGGATAGTTTCCCGGTGTTTGGCACCCACTCAGACCCAGACTCGAATGATTATGGCTTCAAAAGGCAACACAGCACTTCTGGGTTGATCTCTTATGTGAGGATTCTGGAGAACCAGTAGAGAGTTAGACATCATGGCGGATTACAGATCCTTGTTATCATGTGCCAACATGTGCAATTTCGGTATTGTCCCTTCCCATCATGCACACATGAGTGATGCATTATCACATTTTTCTCTGCTACATCTTCTGCACCCACTGCCTGGAGCTGCTTCAATAAATAAACTGACGTACGCAAAAGTTCCATAAACACATAACGAAAAGGCAATGGTGTGTAGCCCTGCAATATCTAGTATGTTTTGAAAGGTTTATGTTATGAAGTAATTTACTTGAATAAATGTTTAGGAGACATCTTCTTTGCTCCTTGTGTAACCCCCCCCCCCCCCCAAAAAAAAGAAAAAGTAGAATTTTGGCTTTGCTTCAGAGGTTTGAATGCAGTCACAAAATGCTGGAGATTTGCAGAGGTGGGATGGTGGTCTCTGCATGTGTACGACTGGCTTCAGCCAGACATTGTTGGGGTAAAGCTCTGAACACAGCTGCAGAGGTTCGAAGGTCTCAAATTCCTCCTTGCACAGTTTCCTGCCCTCAAACCTAAAATCCAGACTGGCCCCTTAATAGTCCCCCCGCCCCACCCCCCCCCACAGATCCCTCCCTGTCTGAAATCCATGATGTCATCGCTGCTTTTTTGGGGGGTTGTTTTTGTTATATTTTCTTCTCCCTCAAGCTTCCATTGTTTTTAAATATTAACAGGTGGTGCTGGTGGTGGTTGCGATGATGATGATGGTCGTAGTGGTGGTGGTGAAGGTGATTGTGGGGGTGATGCGGGGAAGGTTGTTCCTGTCCCTCTCCCTGCAATCTGCAGCCTTTAACCATCACATCTGCTTCATCTTTCACTTCCTTCTTGCGTGTTTGTTCATGTGTATTTGTGTTTCTTCTCCCCTCTCCTGTCGTGGAAGGAGGCCAGTGAGTGATCGCTTAGGCTTTGATGATACTGGCCCCTACTCTGCCTTTCCAGTACACATGACCCTCAGTAATTACGCCGTCTGGACTGCCAGTGGACTGCTATTAGTCCCAAAATGCAAAAAGTTCAGCAACAACATTACTAATGTGAATGTTGAACTCAGAGGCTTTTCTGCATGCAGACATGACTCTACTTCGTTTTTGTTGTACTGATTCTTATACCTTCTTTTCTTTTGCTTTGCACAGTCTGAGATTTGGCTTCTTTGTTCATTCTTTGATCACCAGACATCTGTACTATGTGTGCTAAAACAAATAAAGCATTTCAATCTTGAGGCCTTTGGAAATTGAATTTATTTGAATAGAGAAATTCGATATCCAGCTCTGGTTTTAAAACTTGATGCATAAAGATACAGTTCATTTTCAGTGTTTGCACTGGAGGGAGACACCACAGTCCTCCTCTGCTTCCACATGTCCCCTCTTTGCCTGTGTGTAAATAAGCAGGGGAATGGAGCGGAGCACCTGAGCAATGTGGTTCTCTCTTCCAGACAATCAACTCTGACAGATTCCTCATAGCAGGGGAGCTGGGGAGAGGGCCCATCTTCCACTCATTTATCATGGTGATTGGCAGCTCTCCCCATTTCCTGTCTGGGCATATGATGGCGGCCACAGAGCAGCACATCTGGGAGCGGCCAGGGGCCCAGGTGGGGCTCACTGATGACTTTAGGCTGGTTGAAGGAAAGCTGGAACAGGAGAGATGCTCCAGTTCCCTTACTGCCACCGTGGCTTCCCCATCAGCCTATCACTAGTTGGCCATCACACCTCAAGATGTCTGACAGATTTCGGGTAGTTATTTAAAAGTGTGTAAATGAGTGTGTGTGTGTGTGTGTATGTTTCACTGTCACCAAGTGAGGCAATAAATAAATAAATAAATAACTGATCTTGAGAACACCCTTTTTCCAGGATCCCTGACATCTGTGAGGCGCCCACATCAACTGTCATCGCCCCCAGCTACTAACAATGGGCTGTTTGGGTTTGGAAATATTTCTTTCATTATTGCTTTGGAATTATTGCAGTCAGTGTCAGGGGCATCTGTTGTGGGGTTGCATGCTTTAGCTGCCTCTGCATGTAGTCCTTTGGAGTAAAAAGAAATCATTGTGAAACCATCACAATGTCACAGTCTTTGATAAAATGCTGAAACTGCCTTTACAGCAACAAACAATACGTTTATATCCATGTAAGCATCCGACTAAATGCTCCAATATGTTGGTGCCTTCATCAAAAGTGTTTGCTTATGCGAATAACTGGAGCCTCGAAATAGAGCCGTGGACATTATTTGTGGTTACAAAGCACTAGCGGTCAAGCTATTAAGGTGTCTGTCTCACACTGAAAATGTGTCGTGCTGACTCATCCTAGTTCTTGCCTGTGCAAATGAGTTAGGTGAGTAGGCGCACAATAAAAAAACAGGCACCTAAAGTCTCCACTTGTCACGCGAAAGGACTTTCAGCAAGGCAATTACTGAGATGGCAAATGAAATAAAAAATCAAATCAAATAAATTGCAAACTCTGATGGCAAACGTGTACAGAGAAATATATTACTACAATACAGTACAGAAAGAAAGGATTGTAATAACCAAGGCAGCTGGAGCTGAGAGAAAACCAATAGGAGTGTCATTATAAGGTGAAGTTCAAAAATCAAAACAAATAAGACACATGAGAAACTTTTTTAGAGGCTGACTAATGATGCCTCAAATGGACCCATAGTGGAGCACAGACAATATTCTCCATTAATGTGGCGATGGATGTACTGTGGCTTTGTGGAAGTTCTGAAGGATTATTCTTATTTCTGGCTTCCTCATCTCACATTTACATTAGTAGGCCTTTGACGTAACAGATGAGGTTTGCTTTTGATATTGTGAATCCTTTGTTGAAAGGAGGCAGTGTTCAGCATCAAAGTCTGCGCTTTCTTTTGCATTTGGCCTTTGATGCTTTCGCCAATTTAGACAAGCCAAAGGGGGATCACATCATTAGATTTTGGCTTAATGCTATACCTAGATATACAGGACATCAGAGATGTAGCCGACTGTCAAGTGAACTAATTTAATGACTGCGGTTGCCTCTGCTTATGTTGATTCTGCTCTGTTGTTTGTCCTACTCTCATCTTGTTGCCTCAGAATTACTTTTACAACAGAAGTAGCATGCTTTACTGTAAGTGATTAAATTCCTGCAAAATGCATTTACACATTTACTGATTAATTGATTGGTTTAGTAGCTAAACTGAAGCTTAAACTTAATCAGTGCATAGGTGTGGATTTGAATCTCATGACTTCAAGTGTCTGATCTAATTTGCCCCCAACAAGAAGATATGGAGCCCTTCCTAGCACTCAACTAAGCCAGGAGAATATAAAATGTTTGAATGATCATCTGATATTACTTTAAAGTGACTAAAATAAAGCAAAAGCCTATGATTAGAACAATACAAAATGTATTTGCCCCTTCAATTATTCTCAGATCCTCAACAGAGATACAGTAAATGATGTACTAAATAAGTCTAATAATCTTAATATAAAATAACAAAGAGATAACGGATATGTAATCAAAGGCTTTGTCTATACTTTACTCCTCCCGTTTCTTGGAACAGTACTGTGGGTAATAAGACAACGCTGAGGTTTTCATATGTTATTCTAGGACAATACCCGTGTCTGTAACAATAGCATTGCTGTTCTTGGAGCCTACAACCCCCCCACTCCTACCCCCTTCCCCTGGCTCCCATTCTTTAGCCCAAGGTCCGCTCAACACCTGCTGTGCACAGTGAGAGCAGGGAACAACTGCAGACATGTTGTAATTGTGTGTGGGATGTGTGTGTGTGTGTGTGTGTGTGTTGTCATGTGCGTGTGCTTGTGTGTATGTGTGTGGGTACATGTGTGCATGTATATGTGTGTGTGCGCATATGTGTGTGTGTGTGTTCATGTGTATGTGTATGTGTGTGTGTGTTCATGTGTATGTGTGTGTGTGTGTGTGTGTGTGTGTGTGTGTGTGTGTGTGTATGCGTGCCTGCATGGGTTTATGCGTGTGAGACAGATGCATGTACAGATTGGCACAGACTCCCCCAGTCCACTTTAACCCTCTCCTCAATGCCACACTCTGTCGCCACGGGGGCTTTGGGTGGCCGCATGCCGCCACAGAAAAAGACGTGGAAACAATGCTTGGCACAGCGAGGCAGAGATTACGCAGCTCTGCTGGGCTTTGGGTCTAGTAGTGGGGTCTAATCCAAAGGTGCCAGGCTACTGCAATTTGGGCCCTTTGCCCTAGGAAACTATGCGGCACTATGCCGTGGAATGCCACCCACACGTCCAATAGTCTTTTACATGGTCAAATTAATGAACATTTTAATTGTCCATGCATTCATCTGAAATCTGTTTTGTCTGCTTTGTCTGTCTCTATTGTATGTGTGTGTGTGTGTGTGTGTGTGTGTGTGTGTGTGTGTGGAAAGAAATCTGGAAAGAAATAAGTGAGAGAGTGGAAAAAAGAAATATGTGTGTGTGTGTATGTGTGCAACTGAGAGTGGGAGAGATAGGGAGCATGGGAGAGGATTACTAGTTGAAATAGCAATGGATCAACTTAAAAACAACATTGACTTGATTTTTAAATCACCACCATTGGAATGAATGAGTATTGCAGCTGTCTGTTTGAACAGCTGTCCATTTGCAAAAAGGCCCTGGCACTCCCTCACACACGCACCCACACACCCAACACAAAGACTGAAGATGCTGATATTCTTTTTGCATTTTTCAAAGTTTATCTACGGAATGACTTTGTAAACAATAATATTACAACATAGCTGAGGAATACAACAAATGTGTCTCAGAATGATCCAATACTCCTTTGCAAATAGCTGTTTTTTTTCCCTTGAAATGATCTGTCTTTAAATATAATTTTGTTAAGTACAGGATGGAAAAGGAATAACTTCATTGGTTTTCTGATACACATTTGTGGTAATGTGGCCAACTCTTTTTCTTATGGTTTAAGTGAGGTGTGTGTAGCAAAGACGACCACAGGGAGAGGAGTTCTGTCTCTCCTTTCTATTAATGAGACTTATACAAATTACAAACACATGAACCATTTGAAAGTCAATTTGTGTTTTTACGATTTTGCCAAAAAATTGATCAAACAAGTGTATTTATTGCCATTCCCTTCAATCCAAATCAATGAGCTCCTTTTGTCATTTCAATGATATTAATAAGCTTTAAAGTAAAAAAAACAGAGCAGGATTGGACTGGCTTTAGTCAAAATTGTTGTTGGACTGTGTATCAAGATGATGATTTCGTTCCAAGTGCTGACAATTCATGTCTCCTATGCAGTTGCATGTCTTTGAAGAGCCAGAAGAGGGGCTTTTTGCTTTCAAGTGCACTCCAAACATTGGAGCCTTATCCTTCACACAGACACTCATATTTTACTGCTCTTTCTGACACGAACTTTGAATCCATACACTAATGTCCTGTGAGTGTGAGTGTGTGTGTGCGTTGTGTGTGTGCAGGGGTTATAGGGGGGTGGTATTAGGGTGGAAGCTGAACATGAGGGGTGGGTTTGAGGGGGATGTCAAGAGAGGCAGAGATGAGGGACTCTAAAGTCCATAATACCAGACAGAGCTCTCATTCATTTTCCACTGTGTTACATGGTCTCATTCTTGCCCATTGCCTGGACCTCTGCAACACTGCGTCTGCCTGTCTCTCCAAGGCCTTTGGAGAATATGGGCTTTAGTCCAACGGCGACACATGTTGTTAAACCAATGAGTGTTGGCGAATGTGAATAAGGGTGTGTGAGACATGCTTGCATGCATGCATGTGAGCTTGCTTGACTTGCACAGTCCAGCTATCACACACACACACACACACACACACACACACACACACACACACACATACACACACACACACACACACACAAACACACACGCTATCTCTCTCTCTCTCTCACTCTCACACACACACACACATTTTTTTTTCATTCTTTTCTTTGTAATTGCCCTGCCCTGTTATATTGGAATTAGGCAGCATTGCTAATCAAAGTGCCGATTCTTTAAAAAGACAGCTGTTGTCAAGTGGCTTAGTTCTCAGTCATCTCTGTGTGTGAGAAGCAGCTGAGGTGGTAGTTGCCCTGTTGAAGCTGCTAGGGTGTGGGGTCTATAGACATCTGTGCCTGTTCTGAGCCCATACAACATACACCACACTCACAAACACAAGGTAAGTTTGCTTTATCCACTTCTGTATCCTCAGAGACTTTCATATTAGACACTGTTGAGGCGTTTGGTAAACAAGGTTCTACATAGCTTACAGTTTGTGACAGCATTAAATAGGGAAAAAAATTGCTTTGAGAGACAGGGATATTGCAAGCTATGGAGTGGTCAACATGCTGCCATTTTCATTTGTGTGTAAACAAATCACTGCCTCCATATTTAAAATGATTTGGCTCTGTGTATTTGTCTGCCACCTAAAATTCTGAATTTAAGAGAAAAACATTCTTTTCCTAAAATGTATTCGGACCTGAATGATTTTGCTTCAGATCTGTCTGTAAAACGCAGTGGGCCTTGAGTGAATGACTGCCTCAGGTGCAAGCATGGTGAGAGATAGTTCATCCATGGCTTCACTGATGACTATACTGCAAGTCCCCTAAGTCTGACTTGTGGCGGTGCATAGCCCACTTGTGTAAATATGGCTGAGTAGTGTTGAGAAAGCTGAATTTATACTCTGGGTTCATGACCCAAATACCAGCTGACTCTCAAACGGATCAGGACCGGGGCTGGGCCATGCTCAGTGTTAGAGGATGGTTCTACAAGGGGGAGTTCTTGCTTGTAAATCTATTCTCAGTCTTGGGCTATTATTTTCTGCAGATCAAATAAAGCGTGAGTTCACTGAAATTTATAGGATCCAAAGAACAACATGAAACCTGAGTACCCGAGTGCTTCTGAGTGTCCTGGTCTACTTCAGACTGGCCTTTTCCTTCTATACTGTGCTACTGACTGTTCAAATTAATCGTAAAACTGCCGCACAGTTTAACTGAACAAAACTTGCATTCAACATCTAAATCCCTCCCTGTCTTATGACAGATAAGAACAAAGGTCTGTGTGTGTTCCTCATTTTGCTTAATGCCATTGTATACAACAAAATCATATGGGTCATTTAAGGGAATCATATTCCCCAAAGGTTATAGCAGCCAGTGCAAGTACCACGCAACAACATTTCTGAAGCCATAAAAAACCACAAGTCATTAAGGTCGCCTACCAAGTGAAGCAATTTCGTTAAATTGACTTTCACCTTCTGGATGGAATTGCAATATACCCGTTCTGTTACTGGATAATAACAGATTTATAAAACAGTAATCCTCTAGTCTCCAGTGCACGTCCATAGCTCTCCCACCCACACAAGTGTATAAGGCACTGTGGGCTAAAACAATGTACAAAGGATACTGACCGGACATTTTTGTCATTGCCTGCTACCCCTCTGAGCCCCAGAGCAGCTGAGGCGCCTGGAAAAGTAGCTGGAGCAGGTGTGTGTGAGTGTGTGTGTGTGTGTGTGTGTGTGTGTGTGTGTGTGAGAGAGAGAGAGAGAGAGAGAGAGAGGGAGAGAGAGAGAGGGAGAGAGAGAGAATGTCAATGTGTGTATATGTGTAGGAGAGGGAAAGGAGAGACTACGGAATCCATCTTACATCCTTCCCATTGTGCTGTCCTGGGGAGAACCCATTTAGATCTCACTCAGCAACATCATATACCATAGTTGCACATCAGACTGATAGCAAGGAAATTGTACGCTACAAATCTGTGCAAATCCCTGCGCATATTCTTCTGCTGGGAATAGCAAGTGTTGTAAAGAGAGGTTATTTGAGAGACAAATCTGAGTTGTCTGAGGCATAGGAAGTAACCCACAGTCCACTGGGCTGGCTAGGCAGTTCATTTTACTAATCTCTTCTTCTATCTATCTAACTAGCATTAAAAACATCACAGGACTTAACTACCTGTCCTCTACAGTAGTCACTTTGATAGTTAAATAATTTGAAATGGGACAAATGAAGGCTCTCTTGACCCCCAACCCCACCAAGATTTTATGGAGAATTTAAAGTGTTTGCAAGATGCTATTGACGCCTGGCAGGAGACTGAAACAGAGAGAAGCCTAATTCCTATTCCTTGTCAGTCAACATAACTCTTAGAAAATGATCACTGCTGATTCCTATCCTATGATTTGTAATCAAATCCACATGCACTGGTGAGAATTTAGGACATTGATGGAGGGAACAACACAGGTGTATAAGTTTAACATGCTCTGCAAAATGCTTTAAGTGAAATACTTTAACACAGTATGAAAATTTACTATTTGTCAATTTTCAATGTAGACTTATGTAGGATACCCATTTACAGGGTATCCAATGAACTATATCAGTGGCTGTAAAACAGGGGTACGAGTACCCCTAGGTACTTAGATAAATTCTTGGGGGTACCCCAAATAAATTTGTAAATAGGTTCCTACCTCTCATAGGCATAAATTTTACAGTGGAATATATGTGGGAAAACATCTTACATTGACCAGTCCCCAATGCAGTTCAATTGGCATTGCATTATTATGTAGCCTACCATGTATGTGTTTAAATTTGTTTATGTTTATTATAGCAAGCTGTTTGTGGTGTTGGGGTACTCAGGAGGACATAGAGTGTCTCTGGGGTACACGGCAGTTAAAAGTTTGGGAACCACTGATCTATATCAACAAAAAGTGTCATGATATGCACCCATAACAATAACATTACATACCAATACCAGATGCTCCTGGCGTGCGTTGGCAATGTCAGAAACTCAATTCTCCTTATTCAAAATCAGTGTGGCATCCAAAGGACTTTGAAGCAGCTATTTTAAAGTAAAACTGTTTCATGTTACTTCTTTAAAAGGTTTAGTTTTCACTCTGGATATAATCTGGAAATCCTCAGTCTACAGGATTGGCCGAATGGACTTTCTGTGGGTAGTGGTTCAGGTGATGACAACAAGGAAGTACTGCCATTGGAAATTCAACTACAACAGCACGGCCAGAGTTGAACAGGCTGGCATAGATGCTGAAAAGGAATCCATTTGGCGTGCACTGTGTGTGGATGAGGTTATGAAAACTCGAGTGTAGACCTGTCTTAATATATGGCAAAGACGTGTTATGGCTCCTTACCTTGTTGAGTTTGTTTAACCAACTGGCTCTGCAGACTGGCATTGCCAGTTTTAATATTGCAAGCTTGTTTTTAGCTAGGAGCTTATATAATCGCTCTCCATGTAATTTTGACGCTAAGCGCTCACTGGCAACACCCCTAACCCAAACAGCATCCAGTATTACTGCTGTGGACTATCCAGACTCCAGTGTGGAGAAAAATGCGTGGGAGGGCACTGCCAGGCTGGAATGAACAGACCTATCGCATTACTACCTCTAAGTTTATTATTACACAAAACAAATCAGCCTAATTAAAAAGGTAATGAGAATAATCATGAGATCTGAACCTACCCCCTTTCAAAGCTTTACTCTCAGTTTCACTTTTGAGCCCCATGAAGCCATAGAGTCCAGCAATGAGCCCCATGAGGCGTCCGTTAAGGCAAGTCCCTCAGGGGAAGATAGCATCAGGGTGACTGACACCTCTGGCACTCTTATCTGCTCTTTGGCATCAGCCATAGTATTGGTTTATGCATGCCATTAGACTGCCAAGCCAACACTCTCCCACATGTTCAATATGATCAAATCACTGATGAAATCTATAATTATGCCTCTGACTAACATGCAATACTTTAAATTACATGTGGCCTGCCTTGGAGTCACACTAATGACGTAAATCCAGTACATTGAAAGAACAACGTGTATAGATGAATTCAGCAGCACACCACATAAAAGTATTTTCCCAGTAGAGGAACATGTTAAAATGAGAGCTCTGTCTTCACCATTTAATTTAAAGCAGGTTAAATCAACCTAATATAATCATACAAAATACTGCTGGATGAGATGTCTGGTTTGAAGTCATCTTTTGGTATCAGCAGTGCAGATATGACAGACCTGTCCATAGGTGGCCAAGACGATTTCTGGCTTCCTCCAGACTGCAATGAGATGGGCCTAATAGCAAAAACAAGCAGGCTGAAGCAGAGCTGGGCCCGTAGTGTGAGGGTTTTAATGAGGAGCACATGGAGCTGCCCAGACACACAGTCAGGGGAAACTCAATCCCTCTCGCTTTCTTCCCTCCCACCCGTCTATCTTTCAGTCCAACAGTCCATCTCTCTCTCTCTCTTTCTTTCTTCCTTTCTTTGCCTTTCACACACTAGGACTACATTGTTTAGATTTTTGTTGTTTATCTTTCTGACAACTGATTAGAAGTTCACAGTCTTAGTAGATTTTCCTTTCCTTCTGTTTGGGAATTACACTCTATGTTCACTTTTTCAACATTTTTTTTTCTTTCTTTCTCTGCTTATCTTTAACACGTTAGTCCCAAACATTCCCTCCTCTGATCTCTCGCTCTCTGCTCTGTCTTTTTCTCCCTCGCCCCCCCCCCTTCCCTTGCCTCTCCAACTCACAAAATAAGACCAGCCGTTCCTTCTCACTAGCCTGGCATTCAGGTCTGCCATGAGTTGGATGGCTAATTTTACCAGACTGACCTCATTCTTCTATTGTATTAGAACAAATGACCCAGTGTCAGCAGAAATACTCTGGCTTCCTCTTTTACCTGTTTCATCCCAGTAATTTGCTAACCCTGTCCCCCTCCTCACTACCGACTCATCTGAGGAGGTAGAACATGTATATTTGCTGGGTCATGCAATGGAATATGGTCAAAAGAGGCATGAGAAGAAAGGCTTCTTTCTCTGGTAGTCAGCCCAAACAAAACATCTATAGTGATATTCCATATAAAGAAGTCTCCCATGCACCCATCCGTCCATCCATCCATGCATGCCCCTATCCCCTGCCCACCTGAATGAATAACATATTTGCTTCAGTGAAGCACATGCAGGAATAATGGTTCTTTCTCTCTCTCTCTCTCTCTCTCTCTCTCTCTCTGTGTCATACCCAACACCTTTATAGAAGTCTGAGATGAATGACTCTTCCATTTACTGACAAAAGCCACTGCTGGCAGGATAATTAGAAATGCTAATAACAGTATGAGTGAATACATCCCTCTAAAAGAGCAAGTCAACTGTGTAATTAAAACTATTGATAACAGGTTGTACACTATTATATGTGGCTACTGAAAGGGCAAGACAAATATGTTTTATTTTGTCCTCCTGTATGCTTAGACATGCAATTTATTCCATATTTTATACTTTTTAAAAATGTAATTATACATAGAAAATATATTAACATTATCAGGTTTCTAATAACGTATAATAAAAATGTGTTTATTTCAAAGGTAACATGCTATTTCCCACGGGCCCTGAAAAACACTCTGGTCAAAGGTAAGATAATTTAATCTACAACAAATTTCCTCTCAAAGGTGCCAATAATCAGGTCTAAGCCTCTTATGATATTTTAGCATTTGTGCCTAACTCCAGATGTAGTCTTAGATAGAGACGGAGTTTGGCAGATCGAGCCCCAAAATTAGCTGAACAAACACAAGTGCATTGGACCCAAGGGGGTGATTCAAACTGACTCAGCCCCTGTGAGGGCTCTTTATGGCAATACAGAACAGGCCTAATCTAACCTAAATCCTGTCCACTGTTAAGTGAAAAGAATAAACTTTCAAATAGATTGGATATGTTCTGATTCAAAATGTAGGACTATTTACTGTTTTGATCATAGGCAATAAATAAATTTAAAATGGACATACATTTGCTGTATTCAAAAACTGTATTTAGGAGAACATGGCTGAATTCAGAAAAAATGCCTGAAACAGTTAACTGAATGTCATAGCCTAAATCTTTATTACATTACCATGATATAGGACTACAAAGCAGTCCATACATTTTAGGCAACAAAAAAACAATAGGGAGCAGTTGTGTGTATTGTTCATGTGTAGAGCACATAAACAATACACACATTTTGACCTTCACACTGATCATCGCATGCTCTAGATATTGCATTGAGTGCATTTGCTTTATATTTTTTGTATATTCATGTTAAGTGAGAAATAAAAAAGAGCCTGGCAGAAGTCTAAGCTAGTGATGGAGTACAGTAATATTCGGGCCATTTAAAGCTGGTTTACTTTCCAGTGAAAATGGCCCAGTGTTCAAATTTGTGGTGGCCCCTTCTCATGACCCAAAGAAAAAAATGTTCAATAGCCTTCAACAGATAGGCCAATTATCTTTATAGCCTACTAAAACAAATAGGCTATCATAAGGCCCCCATTTTCTTTCGATCAACGTTTAATTTCATGACCAGCTCAATTGTAGTCTGAGCTGTCTAATTCCGTGAAAAAAGTTAGCCTAACTTAAATGAAAACCTAAAATTATTTCGGCTTCATTGGTCAGGAACTAATTTGAAGGCTGGTTTACTCCAGACTCCTCCCACGCAAGGGAGCATAGTAGTCCTCTGAATGACAATGCCAGAAGCAGGGATGAAAAATTTAGTCTGGTTTCCCGCAGCTTCAACGCCGATGAGCAGCAGTCGAAGAACTTCAATCTAACTGAATGGATTGGCATGGGGAAAAGCGGATCTCACAACTTGGCTAAGCGGAAGCTTTGGAACTGGATTTCTTTAATGATGGTTTTACCTTCCTTGCTGTTCCGACCAGGTAAGTAATGCCATCAGTCATTTTGCTCGCTTGCATAGGAAACAAATTTCCCGCACCCTGAAGTCATGGAACAACTTCGCGTTAGCTATGGCCCACAGCGTGTTAGCGACTCGAGCTTGTTATCCAATTGGTAGTGTCCATAGTGGGCTGAAGTTTAAACCAGTGACAGTGAAATTGACAAGCACTTCATAAACTGGATGAAAATTAAATAAACTTAATTAACTCTCTGTTTACCGTTCTTCCCCCAGAACTGAGATGCATGATCTTTCTATGTAAACTAGCCATCACTGTTAGCAAGCTAACGATTCTGCTGTAGCTCGATACCTTGGCCGTATCGGCTGTATTCTCCACCTGGTCACGAGCTAGCTAGCAGACTTAGCGACATTTACATTGCTAGCGAGCTGTAGCCAGCTTGTACCTAGCTTGCCAGCTAAGTTTTTGTGTAATAATATCACGATGTATTAGTTTAAAAGTTGTTGTCGTGCCATGTAACAATAGTTTACATATTATAAAGACGTTGAAGTGATATGAGCTCTCAGACAAGGTTGCACTTTTCATGTAATTAACTTCGAAAACTTAATGTTACCTGGCTAACTTAGTTCGCTAATGTAAACTTTTGCTGTTGTTTTCGGGTACGTTGTTAGCTGATTTACAAGTTATAAACGGTGTTTATACCTTAACGTAACGTGAAGAAAGATGTTACGATATAGGACTAACCCTGTATTAATACAGCTAATAATGATTTGTGAATATTTTAACTAAGCTTGTAAAACATTGTAAAACGGTAGACTTATAAGCAGTGCCATTGTTCTCTACAGAATGTTCACTGTTGTCGTTTTACGACAGCTAGTTGTCCGTCTTCTAAAGGCATCGCGACTAGATGCTCTCTGAATTTCAAGGAGAATTCCATGTAGCGTTAACCCTAAATATATTGAACTTATTATCTGGCTATTGCACGTCTATTCTGTTTGTGTGTGTGTAACTAATTCACGCTTTAATTTGGGCACTACTCGTTAAGATTTGCGCCCGCTGTGGTGATAAACAAATTCTCATAAGGTTGTAGCCTTTAGCTTTTTTCCCGTCAGTTTAATTTAGTTCGCCAGATTTCATACGTTATTATCGGGAAGTCATACATTTAATGTGGTTTTGATACCTCCATAACATGTAACAATAGCTATTTACAACCGTTTCACCGTTATTTCTATGCACAAGACTGCCCGACTACATGTTTTCATTGAAATCAGGTTTCTCCTACCTGACAGTAGAGGGCAATAAAATACTGTTGCCGATATCCTGCGAGGAGTTGAAGTATTTTTGTTTATTTGTTTTTTGCTTTAGCTCATGCTAGTTTTTTGATGCATATCTCAGAAACGAAAACAGTCAACAGTCAGTCTGGCATCATTTTCCATTGTTGATGCCAGACTTCAAAGAGTATAGACCTTCATTTATAATCACCAGCCACTTGGAACAGAAATGTGTTAAAGATATAGTCATCTATACATGGATACAGTCTGTATTTGAATCAACAAGCGGGACAGCTCATGATTAGCCTATCAGATAGGGGCCAATGATTCTGGCATCTCTGGAGTCAGGGGTCCACCACTGTCATGCTGTGAGGCCTTTTACATTACACCCATAACTCTGCTCAAATACAACAAAATTGAATTAAACAAATAGGTAAGACCTAAATATGAAGTCATGAAGTCAATAATAATTTGGAACTGAGGAAGCCAATTCTTAAACTGTCTAGTTTGAGAGTTGGCCTGATGATATGATGTAGACCTATGCACCTAGCAGTGTGATGTCTACTCCTTCTTTGCCATGGGATTTTGTCATTAATCCATAAAAAGTCAAATAACCATACCAGACTTTCCCCAAGTACAGGTTCCCCTGCAAGTACAAACCATGGCTGACATGTATCTGTGTCCTGACATGGTCTATTCTATCATGACAAAAAAAGGAGAGATAAGTTTACAGTTGCTTTTATATTGGACAGTCCTACATTTCATGCAATCATTCTCATCATACGAACACCATAGTGTAGTTATTTAGTTTTTAGTTATGGGTGTGAAAAAAAGTTGTAATTTCAGTTGACCCTTTCTTTTATGTTGTGCAGTCAGTTGTTTCAACCATATGACATCTTCTGAATCTGACTGTGTGCCACTCACTGTGGACCTGAGCTTATAGAGCTCATTCACAGAAGTCACTCATCATTGTTTTCTTCCCTTGGTGGTTCCTAGTGAACACCATGAAAAAAAATATATTTATATTTTTGATGATCGATGCTCTGATGATTCACTCTGCTACATTGTAGCGTGTATGTCAGCTTGCAAGGCTTTACACATAGGCTACACTACAACCAAATGGCAGGTAGTCACAAACATCCTCTTGAAGGAGTAGGCAAAACATAAACGTACTGCAAAAACTGTTTGACTGCCTTGCCTATAAAGGCAAGTAATGAAAACTATGCAATCAAAGGTGAAGAAACTTTCACTCACTGTTATAGGTACCATAAACTTCAAAGAAGGAAAATTTAAACTTAAAAGTAGCTTATGTCATACCCCGTTGTCTTCACAAAATAAGTGCAGTGCAATCATAGTCTTAAACCCATCAGTGATATCCAGTGGATACGTCTTATTCTAGTGATACTGCATTGGTTTGTTTTAATCTGGCTTATTAGTCTTTCAGTTAGCTGTTTAATGTAAATCAGTTCTCTCTGTGGGGATTAGTTTGACCGTAGTATAAAATGACCTTCAGTATAAAAAGTCTCAGTCTCAGTATTGTGCATTGATTGGCTATATATTCATATTTCTGTCCATATTTTGGATATAGGCGAGCCTAGGCCACTTAAACCTTACTAGCCTCTCACATAGCAGGCCCAGCTTAAAGCCCATGGCATTAGATTTATGCCATGTTTAGTTCTCCCATGTTTACATTTTCTGTTTACTCTGGTGTATTCGGTTGTTTTCGGGTAGTGGGTGACTGATTTCTTCAAAGAGTTTTTTTTTTATTTTAAATGTTGGATACATGCTTGAAATGTCCCCAGAAAATGGAATTCAGTAACTACTAAGTAAGCATGTAGCTCTGGAGGGAAGAGAGAAACCACAGCGTTGATGGACTTTAATTTTAGCACAGCCACATGCCTGGAGGCTACGTCTTCTCAAAATGAAAATTTGCACATGTGTATTGGTCTCACTGGATTCTGGCCTTTGGACAGGCTAGAGAGGCAAAACATGGAAGTTTAGAGTAAAATATTTGTAGCCCCACTTCAAGCACAAGTTCATTTCCTGTTTCTCAAACCTTTATTTTCTGTATCAAGTCAGTGGGACTTCATTGTTTCTGCCATTTGAAACAAGGGATTTTCTAAACAACTATCTGTTAAGGAAGCCATCTTAAAGGTTGCCTAGAACATTTAACACTGCCGAAATATTTATTTTTTGTAATAGTTATTGGTCCGTAAACCTGAATTGAAGTTTGCACATGCCACCAAAAAATATTCTGATAGTGTTCACTATGTGACTGAACGAGGAATGATTTTTCACATTCAGTTGTCTTGTGAGGAGAGTAATTCACTTCAGAAACCAAACCAAATGACAGTAAAGCAACCATCAGTCTTTCCTTGGACGTGTGGCTCTTGTGATGACAAATGTGTAACATCTGCCTACACACTCTTTCTCTCTCTCTCTGTCTCTTTCAGCATGTTGCCAGCAGTGTCGGATTCAGCGCTGCAACTCGGAGTATGTGGCTTCCACGTCGCCATCTGGTGGCCTACCTGACGAGGGCGGCGCGGCATCCGACGCTGTGGACTACTGCACGGCGCTGCGTGCCTACTCCCTCTGCACGCGGCGCACGTCTCGCGGCTGCCATGGTGACCTCACCTACCATGCGGCGCTGCTGAGCATCCGCGAGCTCTTTTCGCAGCACAACTGCTCGAGTGACGGGCCCACGTCGCCCGTCAAGGCGCCCAGCACTTCGCGCCCTGCTCTCCCGCCGCTCTGCGACTACGAGAGCCGCGCGCTGGCCCAGGGCAGTGGCGGTGCTGGTGGGCAGCACAAGAAGTATGCACACTGCGGCCTGTTTGGCGACCCGCACCTGCGCACCTTCCGTGACGAGTTCCAGACTTGCAAGGTGGAGGGCGCCTGGCCGCTTATTGACAACCGCTATCTGTCCGTGCAGGTGACAAATGTGCCGGTTGTGCAGGGCTCCAGCGCCACAGCAACCAGTAAGGTGAGCTCAATGCCTCTCTCAGCTGTCTACTAACAAATCTTTGGCTTGTTTCCAGAAACACCTATCCTGTTGTTTTACAGACTGCTTGCTTCCACTCAGACAGAAGTGTTCCATTATGTTGTCAAGCTTTACATGGTGGTTTAAAATGCAGAGTGTATCTTGGTCACTCTAGATCTGACAGTATCAGGAAGATAATTGGTATGCACATACAATCCTCTTGTTAACACAGCCCAATCACTGAGCATGTCTTAAGGCTAAGGTAGTGTGTAATGTAAGAGAAGTTGTGTGTGTGTGTGTGTGTTTTTTTTTTTTTTATATATCTGTGTCGGACTGGTTGATAAATGGGATTTTCATCCACATGAGTGCATCTGCCCTGTGCTCTCATTGATGGACTACAGTGTGTACGTTTGCTCGAGTGTCTTTTCTCTGACCCCTTGCCATCCATCAATATATCCACATGTACTGACTGTGGTGTTAAGCCTGAAGTGGATGGTCTGTTGTAGATCTACTGTCTCCATGGAGACACAGTCTGGCAAACGTCTGGGAAAATAAGCTTTGATTACCTCTCAGGTTTAGGCGTAGTTTTTTGCAAGCTTTTCTTATTAAAGGCCTTTTTATTTGATTAGTCAGGCTGACGTAGTGTCACTGTTTCAGTTTCTCAGTACAGAAGAGATGGTGCAGATGGGCTCACCGTAGTCTGCATTTCAGTTTAGTGCCAAAGCCACGTCACTTAATTTGTCTTGCACATTTGAAAACAACAGGAGTTGATCCAAAGTGCTCTACAGTTGAGGCAGACAAAATAGAAGATAACAAAATACAAAGATAAAAGATCAAAGATTTATGCTTGAATGACTTAAATTAATTCTTTGATGCCTGCCTGGATTTCAGATTTTTTTTTTTTTGTCTCACAGAATGGAATGGCTGTACCGGTAATATCTCTGTCAAATGAAAAGGGCATAGTGAATTGTAACTGACAGAATCTCTCTTCCATTTTCCCTTAGATAACGGTGATATTTAAGGCTTACCACGGCTGTACAGAGCAAAAGGTCTATCAGGCCACTACTGAGGATCTTCCCTCAGCCTTCCAGGATGGCACACGTGGCAGTGGCCATGCTGGAAATGGCGGAAGTTGCGAGGCAGGCAGCCTGTGTATATCAGAGCACAGCGGCGGCCCCGGCGGACGCCAGGTCCGGCTGCAGGCGCGCTACATCGGCACGTCCATCATCGTGCGCCGCGTGGGCCGTTACCTGACCTTCGCCGTCCGCATGCCCGAGGACACCCTGGAGCCGGCCGAGGAGGGCGGAGGCCTGCAGCTGTGCCTGCACGGCTGCCCTCGCAGCGAACTCATCCAGGAGCACACGCTCCACCGCCAGCACCAGGGTCCTCCCAAGGGCCTTCCACCACCACCCCAGCAGGGCTACAGCGTGGAGCGCGCCACCACTAAGTGCCGTGAGACGCTGCAGGTGGAGGACGTGTACTTCCAGTCATGCGTCTTTGACCTGCTCACCACCGGCGACCCCGAGTTCTCTATGGCTGCCTTCGGTGCGCTGGAGGATCTCAAGGCGCTGCCGCCTAGCAGACTCAAGCAAACCCCCCCCAGGACATCCATTGACGTGCCCAGCACTGGAGGCTCTGGTTCAGGTGCGTTGGGCTCGGCCACGGCCACCCAGGCCTCCACACACACCGTTCTCCTACTGACACTTTTGGCAGCATTGCTGCTCATGTGAATTGGACCGGGAAATGTGGGTGTTTGTGTGTTTGTTTGTTTGTTTGTTTTTGTGTGGGGGGGTGTCGGCTAATGGCTGGGAAGGTGGATGAGGTAACAGCTTGAGGATGGGATGGTTTGAGAGAGTGGATAATTCTACTTTGGACCCCGGACCCCCGTTGTGACTTTATGTCCTTCACCAGAAGAATTCCCCTCTGAGCTGCGGTCTGAAGAAGAGCTTAGGAAAACATTACAGTGTCGAAAATCGAAGCACATGGACAGTTTTTATTGCTACCATCTGCCAACTTGTGTGACTTGTATACACTAACAAAACAAAACAAAACACTAGCCTGAATGTGAACATAACAATTGCATCATGGGTTCCTGGGATTGTAAAGGCAGCTAGCAGCAATGCTAAACACACAAAGTGTGTTGTTGATCTAATTCAAGGCAAATATGGACAGATGGCAAAATTTCAACACAAACGGTACACTTCACTCCACAGCTGCAGTGTAAACAGATGAACACACAATGTTTCAGATAGTTATTCTCCTCTATTCTTGTCCCTTGTACATTAATAGACGTGTGTGTAATTGTACACAGTCAGTTGTTGTTTTGGAAGATTGTAATGCACTTAATGGTAAACACTCTGAGCCCCATATATATATATATGTGATATATATATGATTCACAACAAATACGCTATATATATATATATATATATATATATATATATATATATATATATATAGCATATGTGTTGTGAATATGTTCTGTGGGATCCAACAACTGTTAAGAAATGCTACCTATAATCACGCATTCTAAGGTTGCTGATGCCGGTACTTCTATAACTGTCCGTTTGCACTAAGAGCTACTAAAGCAGCATAAGCGACAGACGCAATACATTTTCTATTAGATAAAAGGACAAGTGACGAATTTAGCGTTACGAGATCAACAAAAAAAGTTGGAAACTGCTCAACTTCACACGAATTGAACTGAATGAACTTCATACGATTTTGTTTCGGCTGTAAACCATTGGAAATGGTCACGTCACGATTGACGTCATTAGCAAACACAAATATTGTGCCGGCGACTATTCGAGCGTCTAGCTGTTTCGCAGCTTTAGTAGCGCGTGGTGTGAACGTACAGTAAGATTGTTCATGTTTACGCTACAACAAATGGAAAAAAACACTCCCTAGCTGCGCTGTTTCCTTCATTGTTTTAAGGTAAAGAAATCAAATTCTTTATATAAATAATATATTGAAAGAGTGTATATATGTGTTAATAATGTGTAAATTTGTCTGTGTATAGATGATATAATTGTGATGTCTGTTATGTACGATGTGATCTAGTGCTTTTTTTAAAAAAAAAAACAACCATATAAGTGAACTAATACGTTTTACATTGTAATCTCCTCCATATTAAAGTGTGGGAACGCCATGTATGTGCAAGTCCATCTTCTTTACACCAAAGTGGGATGAGTGTGTTTATAAAAAATATAATTAAACCATGATGTTGATCGAGAAGGAAAGTTTGCTTTTACTCACGTTGGCTCTAATAAACCTTTGTTTATTTAACCAAATAATGGAGGGGGCTTAATGTTTAGGCTGGGCAAGATGCCCATGTCCATCCCAGTAGACCCCATCAGAGGGGTATTCCAAATAAGTGGTTTAATGATAAACCTGGGTAAGGTAAACCTTGTAACAAAGTAGCTTGCTCGCTTTGTTTAGTTCGTTTTAAAAAAACTCCAGGCTCTTTTATCTCTTTTGTCAGGTTTACCGCTACCCTAACCTAACTAACTTACCCAGATTTGCCACCTAACCACCTACCTAGAATACCACCTGGATCTACTGAGATCACCTGCAGAGCCTTTACTCTCTTCATGACCCACTGTAGATGTACATCAAGCGCACTCCCTACATGATTATGCATTCATTTATGAGCTGGTAGTTCTCAGATGGCCCAGAAAAAAGACTATGGTGGGCAGCTAGTCAGCTGAATAGTGAGGTATAGGTGTGTGTGTGTGTGTGTCTGTGTGTGTGTGTGTGTGTGAAAATGGAGTTGTGACTGAGGAGGTGCTGCTTCAGCAGCCGAGCAAAGAGTGTTAATAGGTTGCCTCTCTTTGGGCACAACTCTTCTGAAAAGTATATGCGGCACTTTTAAAATTGTATTTAAACACACAGGAACACCTATTCATAACATTTGACCAGTTTTTA
Source organism: Tenualosa ilisha (assembly GCA_015244755.2). NCBI lineage: Eukaryota > Metazoa > Chordata > Actinopteri > Clupeiformes > Clupeidae > Tenualosa > Tenualosa ilisha. The sequence goes on along the minus strand of PYXC01002775.1, from coordinate 2,584,207 downwards.
TTTACACACTGTGGTGGTCTTGTGCTGAGTAAATATTCTTGCATACTCAATGCTTATTACGCATTGGTACATCATCTCTTTTCTAAAAGAATGTGTTAGCCTTGACCCAATTAATTGCATCCTCAGACTTATTACTTGACATAACTTGTCTTTATGTTGTTTTGTAAGGGACTTTCTTTTTCTGATATATTTGCTACCTATGGGTTAACTGACTTACTGTGTGGCACGTCTGCATCTGGTTTGTTTGGCCGCCATCAGTGTAGCTGACGTTCCACCTGTGAGGCTTTACTGCCCTCCATTACAGGAGCTGGGAATGACATGACAAATGTTATTCTGACCAGCAGGAGGCAGTATCATGTCCAAATGAATAATGGCTTCCATGATATTTTCATCAGTTGCAATGATGACAGGACTGTGCTGAGCTGAAGATGGAACCCAAATATTTGGTACTGTTAACTTTACCACAAACAACCTGAACCGATTGGCCATTATGGCAGTTGGACATAGAGCATCTTGGACAATTAATCACTGACATTGCGTAATTAACAGATGGTAATCACCAAACTATAGGGACATTATAGAGGCAAGTATAAAACCCATAAATCAAACACAAATACAATATTGCAATGGCAAGGAAGAGGGTCTTTCTACAAGTTTGGTGAATTAGTCAGCAACAATATGTTCCAATGACCCTTTCATTTGTGCACCACAGCACTTTTGTATCAGGAGAAAAACTTAATTGCCAATGAGTGACTCTCTTTGCCTCCTCTCATAAACAAGGACAATTATTTTGCTAATGATTCTAAGGGGTCCTCTTGAATGATTGATATTCACTAAGGAGGAATTAATTTAATATTAATAGAGCATTTGGCAAGATAAATCAGCTGTACAGACGCTGCCCTCTCCTTGATGGCTAATAACTAGATTGATGGCTGTCTTCATGCATGTCCTTGATCCCACCAATCCACTTAATGCTGAAAAAGCACCCCCAAATTCATAACTGTCCATAACAAATTCTTAACAATTTTGAATCACTTGTATTTTTTCGAGGACAAAAAAAAAAAACATCTTAAGCTTCTTAGTATAACATAAGAAAGAAAAAAACGACACAGAAGTGTTAAATATTCCTGCAAGGCTTTGACACAAGAATCAAACAAAACAAAGAAAAGTTAATAATGATAATGACTGTGTGATGCTTTGATGGAGATTACTAGACTGTCTCAACATCTTTCTCGAGACAAATCAGGTGCAAGAGCTACTCTACTACTATTTACATGTTTTAAATTATATGATTAATACCTTTCATGATGTTATGAGATTTATTTACATTTTCTTTGAGCCTTTGGAGAGTTACTTTTAAGCTACTTGTTGTAGACCCCTGAACTAGAACTAGAACCCCATAAGTATAGATGCCATTAACGGTTTTCTTTAAAAAAAAAATGTCATCAGTACTGTCATCAGCAGTACTGGCTTCCCACTGGCGGGGTTAGTAGCTGAGGGCTGAGCAAGACCCAACAGACTCAAATGCCCCGCTGCAGTGATGGGTACACTGCCAGGCAGTTGAGCGCTGCCGTCTGAATAAGACATAAAACTCTGTGGTTGTAAACAGACCACAGGTCCCTTATAAAGACCAAGAATGGTGGTAACCCCAGTGCCCAGTTCAGCTTCTTTCAATTCAAGACCCCTTAAATGGTCCCTAACATAACCACTTGTCTAATGATCTATCTTCTCATCCCTCTATAAAAAATGTAGCCAATGTGTGCTGGGTGTAGTGCAACAGAAAGAGCTGCCATTCACACAACATCATCTTTGTCTTCAAATACTGGTGTTGCTGTCATGGTGAGCCAGAATGTCATGTACATGCCTTGGCTGACAGAAAATGTGAAACATTCACTCATCCATCCATTAGCTATCTAAGGTTGGGAATACATTTAATACACGAGATGCTGACCTTGATTTCAAAAACAAATTATAAATCTCCCCCAAAATATTACAATTCTCAATCAAACTTCAGAAAAATTTAGAATGAGTGTGTTCAGTGTTACAGTGTATTTGTAATTAGTCTTATTTGTATATGTCTTATGTATTCCTTTTATTATGCAGCCCACAGTGAGTCTATTCACCTACTGATTCATGAATTACACACATACACGGGCAGATGGAAGATCTGTGCTAGAACCTTTGCTGACCATGCACTTTCACGAAACGATAATTTAACACACGGGCCAAACGTCACCTTATCGCTGCTATGTCAATGAATACACACTGGCGTTTTTGCCTCCCTGTTAAAGTATTTGTCTCATCTGAGCCTACCCTAAATAAAAACTACAGTACACGTTTGGCTAGATTAATAGTTCTTCAGGAGAAGAATCCCATAATTGTGAAATGTAATTATTTGTAAAAAAGGAGCCACAGCACCTGATGCATAACCACAGCAGTGTGTGTGCCCCCTGCAGATTCTAATTCAGAAGTCTTCCATCCCTGAGCACTGTATTTATATACTCACAGCTAAATTAATGGCTACTTGCCCCCAATTAGGTGACATTCCCTGGTGGATTGATTGAGTTCATCGTTTGGTGTTATCTGACAAAATTATATCAGGACATTTCGTGCTTAAAGGAGAGGAGAGGAGGTTGCTAAGGACACCTGACTGGCCGAGTGTATAAATTCGTTAATGTGACGATGTCACTAAACTTTTTTACAAATGGCTCCCCCACACCCTGAGTCTCTGGGAACAAAAAAGGAAAGGGGAAAAAAAAACTTGTGCGGATATTAGGCATCTACATCATAAATCTTGGAAAGTTACAATAATTTGCAATTCACTCCCTCATCAAAGGCAATATTACCCTAATTTATTATCATCCAGCATGTGGGGCGCACTGAGGCCTTGCAGATAAGAGTTTATCAGGGGGAGGATTGATTTTCATTAACTGATTGTAATAAAGATGAACTGCCGGGCTTGCACACTGACCAAGAGCCACACTTTATTGTAATTGGGCCAATTTATTTCATGAGCCAGTGGTTCTACTTTTTTAGCCCTCTCTCTCCCTTCCTCCTTTAGAGCTGGACCCCCCCCCCCCCCCCACCGCACAGTGCTCTCACCACACACAGGCGCCTCCTCCAGGCATTTACCACACACCAAAGGATGATGTGACCATCAATAACCTGCTGTCATAGTAGATCAAGGTGTAAGGCAAGGCAAGGCAAGTTTATTTTAATAACACAATTCATTCACATTGGTAATTCAAGTGTAGGTAAATAATGTTGGAGAAATTTATTCATAAATTGACAAATCTCTTATGGCAGCCATGAAAATTGGTCCTATCTCTACCTAACCCTCTGTCGCTCGACAGTTTCCTCATAAAAGGTTTGTTTTAATAAATGTACGTGTGTGAGTAAGCATTAAAATGGTGAAATGCCAGTACACAGTCATCTAGTCCTGCGGGTATGTATGCATGACGTGGAGCAAAGAGGAGCTGTATATGTACTTTGTATTTTTATTGTAAAATTGAAAAAAAGAAGAGAAAGAGAAAAGCCCAGTAAGCATTTCTTTTTGATGCATACATTTTTTTTCTCAAACATAACAGATGAGTAAAGCAAGAGAGAACAACCAAATAAGTTAAATAATAAATAAATATAAAATAATAAATACACAGATAAATAAATAAATGCTCAAATACATTATTGGCAAATAATTAAATCATTGTCATCAATATGAAATAATGTAAGCAGCAAGTATTTGAGAAATATTCAACAGGAGAAAAATGTTTGGTTTCTCAGGCGATTACAGAACACATCTTGTCTTTATTCATAAAAAAGGTACTGCTCATCACTTCAGCTCACCATGCTGTACTGAGCCCATCCCGCAGACAGATGGCGCTCTCCTCTTTAAAAAAAAAAAAAAGAAAAAAAGAAAAGAAAGAAATGTAAACAGCATCTTCCCTCCCCGAATTAACACTGAAATGCCCAACTCACTCACATAAGCTCTCCATTTTGACAACAGATTCAAATACTCTGGATATATATACTGTTTTTGTTTTTCCTTGTGCCAAGAAGCCAGAAATTTACCATGATCTTATAAAGCAAACCCACCCCACCCTCCCATGTCCTCCCATCAAAGCCCACCCTTTAAATCCAAAAGGTCCCTGTGCTGATTTTCCCTTAATATACAGATTTCATATCTATAATAAGCTACTTTCCTTAGCATACAAACCATAGTTAAAGAATCATATTGTTAATACGAGTAGTACCATTGTTATATTTTTAATTCCCCTCCCACCCCCGCCCACCCTCTTTACTGAGCATGCTCAGAGATTGAGTGGGCATCATGGATTAAGAAAATAATTTAAAAAGATGGAGAGGAAAAATAGTGATCATGTCTAAAATGATCTCGGGTGGTAAACATGATCCAGCGTTTTGCACAGTGGCGCTTAGGGATTCTTTTATAGTGAATGGTGGCAGCACCTGTAAACTGGTTGTTGATTGATATAAACAGACGTCATCCCCATAGAAAACATGGCATGCTATTTCTCTCCAGTGTGAAATTATTTCATCTTTCAAAGCTATTAAACTTCAGACGTACTTGCCATTTTTAATTTGTATTACCCCTGCTGTTACGAGAGGGCCAAATTTAATTTGATTTTAATAATTTAAGTCTCACATGTAGAATTTCTTAAAGGAGCTTTTGTGCACATTGTTATTAGGGTCCTCATGCCCAAAGGGTGTGCATGAGTGTGTGAGTGTGTGTGTGTGTGTGTGTGTTGGAGTGCCTGCCTGGCTATGTGTATGTGAGACTGTCTTATTTTTCCGAGATGAGACACAAGTGGAAAAATGAGGTCATGTGGGAAATAAAACTCAAGTCTAATAAATCCAGTGAGTCTTAAATATTGATGTTTCCCATCTCTTGAAATGTACAGACTTCTACATGCCTGTGCATAGGCATTGCCCGTGACCAAGGAGGCTCAATTTTCACATCTGTGTAAATGCTCACCCTATCTATACTAAAAAGCAATATGTCAGTGTTTGTCAATGCCAAATGGTGGCATTTCATGGTCACTTTGGGGTATTGGCTTATTTTTATTTTCCTCTCTGTAATTCAGTCATTTGTGGAGCGGAGAATCTGAATAGTGTTTTGCAGCGCTGCATGACATGTTTGCAGGGGTGTGTGACGTGAAATGTGAAATGTGAAATGTCATGGACATGGTGGTGTTGAGGGATGTGCCCGTGGTCTGGATGAGTGGCCTTAACACCGGCTGGAGGTGGTGGAGGGCTGCCTCTCCACTCCGCTTAGAATGAGGAATGAGATGATGGCCATCGGGTAAGAACAAAAATAGAGAGCAGGGAAATGGTCTGAGTCAGAATCTTCCTGTGGACTTCACCCGTGACACACACACACACACACACACACACACATTTTTAGCTCTGCGCGTATCTATTGACTTAATGAAGGCATCTGTCAGATTTTTAATGTAGCAGGACTGTTTTGTAAATGAGGACACTTTCAATGTCCTTTGTCTCTTGATAGTTTGTCTCTGTCTGTACCCTGGTACAAATGAAGGTCTCATTTCTTCATCTGCAGCCCTTCATTCCCCATTTGAACTCATCAATCCGGGTGATAGAACTGGTAATATTCTGGGCAATGTTGTAGGCCGGTGTTGCCATCAAAAGCCAATCGACTAAAATAAGAGGCATCTAGCAGGCCTAGCTAGTATTGTGATACACGCGTTTTAAGCAAGGACAGCCATTATTTGTTGTCTTTAGCATTGCCTAACAATATTGCAAAGGATATCTGCCAGTATATCAGCCTTAGTCCTGAATTTGTTTGTCTTCTGTCTGTTCACATCCTGTGTCTGTATTGTGCAGTTTCTATAGGGGACTTTGTATGAAATCTCCCATACAGTGACCTTCACTATGCTGTCATAATTAATGTACGGGTCACCATATTCCCTTCAATGGCATAACAAAACAAGACCAATTGTTTTTTTTCCAAGTGTGTTACGGAAATAATTTAACTAAATAACCAAAATGCATTTTAAAGGCATCCAAGCAAAATGCAACGTAACAGCAGGCTTCAAATACTGGTGGGTGGAACTACTTACCAACACTGTGAATGTGGTGTTTGTGTGTGTGTGTGTGTGTGTGTGTGCTTATGTGTGTGTGGAGAGAGATCTCCGTCAGTCAGTCAATTAATTGGAAATGCCAATGTGTAATTGATTGTGCATCTCTCGCCCTGCCGAGCGGCTCCCTATCTGATCAATATTAGCATTATCCTAATTATGCCGTGACTCCACTCCCAGGTCCCCGTAAACTGATGGTCCCTATTAAAAGTTGATGTGCTTGAAAGGTGGCGGGCTGCTGTGACCAGCGGGAGACTTCCTCACATTGCCCGTGGTTGGGCAGTGCCTCGTCCTGCCGGGTCCGAGACGTACGGACAGTCATTTTCATAACCGCCGTTCGAGTAATTTGTGTATTTTATTAACCCCCTTAAGAATGTTAAACTCTCTCACTACAGCCTTTCTCCCCTAACAGGCACTATACCCCCACCGCTCCCAAACACTCACACTCTTTCTCACTGGCCGTGTGGCGTTTTTATAACTGTGCTTTATTGCCAGATTACCAGTGCTTTTATGACGCCGCCTTTGTGTTCATGATGATGCTCGTCTTTGGCGTGAAAACAAAGTGATTAAACATGTCTTTAAATAACTTCCATTGTTTGGGAATGACAGTGTTTAGGGGATGGCCTTACTGTAAGTGAAAAACAGTAGGTCCCAGATGGCAAGGTGCAAATAATGGATACTTAAGGCTCTTTTGTCCCTGCTTTGTTTTCCGAACAGCTCTGTTAAATGTCTTTTTTTTGTAAGCTGCGATCGGCTTCCACGCTCCCGCACACCTCTAAAGGCCCCTGAAGAAAGATCCCTTCACTTTAAAAACCTGATTGAAAATGAGCTTCGGCTCGACAGTGACAGCTTTTATATCACAGCGTTGAAGAGAGTGACCTTGTCCGAGGGGGTGGCGACGGGCCACAGCCCCCGTTTGGAATGTACGAACGAAATTAGAACAGGGTGAACAGACAGACGATGAGTGTCAGTCACATGATTGTGATGAAGTCCACAGTCAGAATTCTGTACGGCCATAATGGAGGTATGAACACAAGTCTGAACAAGCCCACAATCTCTAACCCACTTATTCTACTCCACTAAAATATCATAGCTTTTAAAATATTTTTTTCTTTTTTTCTATTTTGTTTAAATATTCTGAAACCCAGTAGCTATAAATGTAAAAGGAAAAGAAAACAATTCCTTTTCCTCCTCCAACCTGAAGCTAGTATTTCTTCTTAATGGTAATTTGTAATATTATTAGTAGTTTGTAGTATTAGTATCATTAATACTATATATTACTGTTGAACAATAAAAATGTTTGGTCCTTTGGTCCCTTAAGGGTGAGAGATTCTCAGTTGTACTGTTGCTAATGGAAACCTCTGTGACCGCTGAACACTGTCGTTCTGCGCTTGCTGAGAGTAATGATAAAAGAATAGCAGAACGAGGGAAAGAGAGAAAGAAAGATCGTCCAGCAGTGGGACAGAAGAACTTCTTTTTTTTAATCCACTGTTTTTTCTTGATCTTCAAGTTTAACCCTCATTTGTCCTGTAGAGTAAAAGCCTCAAGCGCCTCTTCCTTTATATATATTATATTAGTATATAATACGTATATAGAAATCTATTTGTTGTTCTTGCTGCTTTTTTTTGTTTGTTGCTTAATTAACAATTCAAGTCTCAGCGAGAGAGAAAATTCTGTAGCTCAAGAGTTCGTATCTTTTCAGATTTCACTTGGTCTTTTTCTTGCCCTGTGCTGCTGATGCTTGTCGGATTTTAGTCCATCCACGTGCTGCAAACTCCTTTAGTGTCTCGCCTTGTCTCGTCTCGCCTCGGCAATGTGTCTTCGTAAGGAAATGCTGATATGTCTTTTTGAAAAAATCCTTTTGCATTTTTTGTACTTGTTTTTTTTAATTAGTTTTCAAAGAAAAAAAAGTTGTAACTCCTCATGAGATTTCACTTCTCAAAACCTGGAAAAAAGAGAAAGATTGAGATATTTTAGACTAGTGATTCTTATGTTAGCTTTGCAGATTTTGGAAAGACAGGCAGACGGATATAGCATTGTAGAATGTTCGGGGTTTCTTAGGTAGCTAATGTTTGACAGACAGAAGATGACAGGAACTCTATAGATATTTAAAGCCTCATGGCCAATGCCAGACACTGCTCAATGTTATGGAAGCACAGCAAGTACTACTAACTTTTTTAACACTTCTAAGTGTGCAGTTGAAAGGCTGAAGGTTGACCTGACCTGTGCTCTTGCAGTGGAGACTGTTGAAGAGACTGTCAGTATGGACGGCTGGCGTCCTTCGGCCGTTTTAACTGAACTTTCAACCTCTTCATCCCGATCTGAAAGCCGTTCATGGCCTGGATGGCCGCTTGTGCACTTGCTGGGTTGTCGAAGCTCACAAAACCTGCGGGGATTAGAAGAGTAAGAGGAGAAAAAAGGTAAGAAAATAAAAGGCTCAGACGCAGACTTGGAGAGACAAGCGCACAAAGAAAATCTGGGCAATGAATTTGCTCAGTCAAGCGCTGCAGAAGTGGCCTTGCTTTTGTGAGAGACTATTTCTCTGCTGGACACATACATCACTGCTTATCTATATCCCATTTTGTATTGGTAAGCCATGTCAAATATTGCTTCACGTTCATAATGAGACTGACACGGTGTCATTGCTACACTCATTCTGGAAAAGATGTGTAATTTGGAAAGGTTGCTCATAAGTACTGTGTGCATTACTGCAAGCCAGTCAAGGAGAAAAACGAGACATAGCATGCAGGTAAAGACACATTTCTAAGACAAATACCAAATGATGAAAAACAAAATGCCATTCCCAAACATCTCACACACTGACCACCCAGTTTCCACTAACAGCCATAACCGAAAGGGGCAATGACCAGAAACTGCAGTGGAGTGTGACTCCAGTGGGCTCCACTTCCTGATGTCTGGAGTGTCATTAAAGGGCCACAGATGAAGCATGTCAAACAGCAGGAGCCTCTTCCTAGGTCCCTAGTTACCTGCACAAGGGGAGCCTCTCTGCCACCATTAGGGGAGAAGGTTCATGTGACACATGCTTGCCAAGGATCGGGTAGGAGGAGGGGGTGGTGGTGGTGGGTGAGTGTGTGTGTGTGTGGTGTGTGTGTGTGTGTGCTGAACACTGATGACAGCAAAGGATGTGGATTTAAGGCAGCTTAAGGAGCAGGAGTTGGTGATGGTGGGTGATTGGGGGGAAGCTATCTGTTTCAGTTTTTCTCCGGGCGAGATTGGCCGCACTGCCACCCGTCCCCCTCTTTCTTTTTTCACCTTTTCCTTCTGCCCCTGCAGATTAATTACCCCATAGAGCGTGCATTCCCCAGATGTAACATTACGCTGTAACTGCATTGTGCTTTAGTCAATACCACAAATGGGTCCTCTCTCATGAATTTATACGTTATTAAGTCCCCCCTGAGACCTGGATACAATCAATTTTTGTCCAGGAAGGTGCTGCTCCCTGAAGCGAAAACAAATGTTGATCCATAACGGTCCTTCGCCCGTGCTTTTGCCACGCCTGCCTGCCTGCCTGCCTTCCTGCCTGCCTGGCGCTGCTGCTCTTAAAGGGCAGAGCTGGGCTTTTGGAGGAGGTGGCACCGCATGTTCTGGATGGAGGCCAGGAGGGAGTCGAAAGATCCAGGAGAGACGACGTGAGTCAGACCCAGTTCTTTCCTTATATTGATGTGAGCAGAGGTTAAGGAGCGGTGATCTGTACACTGATATAGTTATACAGGCAGCTGAAGTTTTTAGGTCACCCTTCACCGTGAAATAGCTGCTGGGGCTTTGTGGAAATCCATAAAATTCCCACCCACTGCTCTTGAACTTTTGGGGTGGATGGAGCGAGTGTAAGGGGGAGGCTCATGGGCGATCTTGGGATATATAGACGTTTATTTGCTTTGGACGCGAGCCAGAATTTTGATCTTTTTCAAATATTTAAGTCATGACTGGATATGAAAGACTATTGATTAGTTGCGGGCGTCAAAATTATTGCATATTCAGCAGGCTGCGCATGGATCTCCCCTAATTCTCCATGCATTTTTCATCAGGCTGCCGCTGTGACTCACCAAAGCACTTGCTCTGGTTCGTGGCTCTGTCCATGAAGACCTTGGAGGAGATGACGGTCCCAAAGGGCAGGAACATCTGCATGAGCTCGTTATCGCCAAACTCCTGTGGCAGGTGGTAGATGAAGAGATTACAGCCCTCAGGTCCTGCAAAGCATTACAAACACAAACAGACAAACAAACAAACAAACAAACAGACAAAAGCACATCCGTCAGCTCCGGAATCCATATCTGGTGTTGACATAACAATAAGTGCTTATGGTCTGCACACACTGCTATATTGCACTGTGGCTATTTATAGTAATTTACATCCTTCCTCCCATCCCCTAAACCAGCCTCTCTCCACAGGGGCGAGAAGTGACTTTTCGCTGTCAGGATGAGTGGACATCAAATCCACTTTAGTCTCGGCTCCACATTACCACAATCAATAGATGTTGTGAATGCGATATGCCACTCGTTTGAAATACGGCCCTGCAGACCTATTCCACCCGGTGATGAATGCAGGCCCCCCCCCCCCACCCCTTGCTGGACTCGGCATGGCGAGGCAAACGTCGCAGCATCAGAGAAAGAAGAAAAGGAGTCTCTCACCCTCACCTTCTCTCTGCTGCTGCTGCTGGATGACCTGTGGAGCCTGGGGCAGAGTCTGTCCGATGGGGGTCAGTGTGGTGGCGGGATAGATTGCTACGGACAAAGAGAGTGGACAGAAATGGACCCTCATGCACTTGTCTAACACTGAACCTCTATGACTTCGCTGCTGGATGACTCAGGCACATGCTGGGAGTGAAAACAGTGTAGCTGCTTACATATCTAGATTGTGTGTGAGAGAAACAAATACAATCGATGGGCAAAAAAACAAAAAAACCTGGAAAAGTGTTCAATTCAATGTTCAAAGTTGCCAACAGTATATACGACAGTAATCACTTCAGTACTTACCTGTGTAAGGGAGTGCACACTTTACTGTGTAATACAGTGTTAATGTTGAAATGTTATGTAAATGGACTGCATTTATATAGCGCTTTTCTACTCCTATGAGCACTCAAAGCGCTTTACAACATATGCCTCACATTCACCCATTCACATTCACACACCGGTGGCAGAGGCTGCCATGCACAGTGCCAACCTGCCACCGGGAGCAATTTGGGGTTCAGTGTCTTGCTCAAGGACACTTTAATGGGGAACGGCACCTCTACCACATGTGCCAGCACCGCCCATTATGTGTAATGTTTACCTATGTAATGTGGGGCTAATTAGAATATTGCAGCATTTCCCTGTAAATGTAATGTTTATTATAGTGCCTATTTTCCGTAGTGTATTTCTCTATACTGTTTTGTATTTACATGTAGTACTGTGCTAATCACCTGTGTTTTGTAGTTTTGTAGTTTATTTACAGCATGTAATGTAGTGTTTACCTGTATTGTGTTGTTTGCAGTGTGTTTACCTGTGTACTGCTGTACGCCGGTGAAGGCTTGCTGAAGGGTGTCTGCAGCGGTGGGGCTCTGGGTTGAGTAGGGCGGGAGGCCGTTGGTGTAGACGGCCTCAACGGCTGGATGCCCATTGGGCTGGTGTGGGATGCCCGTAAAACCGTTGACGATCGGCGTGACTATGCTCGGCACGGCCGACGTGGTGATGTTGGCTGGCGGTGAGCTTAGGCCTGGGGAGAGAGAGAGAGAGAGAGAGAGAGAGAGAGAGAGAGAGAGATAGAAACAAACAAAGATAGTGCGAGATATGTATTTTAGTGGACAAATCGCAGGTGTTCAGAGAGTTGAGAAAACACACACATCCCACACACAGATGCCGGACCATATGATGTATGATATGATGGTATTAGGACTGTGACAAAGACAAAGTCAGTACACTGTTCTATGATCTATGAAAAATACAAAGTATTTATTTAAGAAACACATTTGTTTAAGAATCACATTTATTTAAGAAAAACATTTGTCCGTCGCATAGGTACTGTCAACGCGCGTGCACTGTGAACGGGTATTTTAAATAGTGTGACAGTTTCAATACCATAGTGACTAGCACAGATCATGTTATCTGACATCCTTTCAGTTTTAAGTGGACATGCACGGTCAAAAAGGCAAATCACAAGACTACTCAAGCCATCCCCATTACACCCTCCACCCCCACCACAACCACCATCAACTCCCCCACACACACACACTCCCTCTCCCTCGACCCCCCCCACCATCCCATCATCCCCCTTCCCCCTCCTGTCCCCTCTGATGATGGGAGTCTGTCACACGCTGGTACCGCTGACATCCCACTGGAGAGTGAGGGAGGAAAAAAAATGGCTTCTGTGAATGATGGCCTTGGCTGTCATGTCGATGTGACACCCCACTGATTTTAAACACTCGTATGATGAAACCTCCATGCAACCTCTGTTCATTTACAGGGGCTGGCGCAAGAGGCAAGCCACACAAAAAAAAAAGAAAAGAAAAAAAAAACAGACAGTGTGGATGGATGATACATGTTCATTATTTATCGTCAAAGTGCCCGTAATGAGGATACACCAACACTTGAAATGTCTGTTTTTTTTTTTTTGGTCTCTTTTCTTCTTTCGTGTTGTTGTCTCAGAGCATGCTCTATTTTATGAAAGTGCAAAATCAATACTCGGATGGACATTGGTGAGCGAGCGAGTGCCTTTCGGACTGCATGCGAATATCTCGGATGCCAGGCGGCTTTTCAGAGGAGTCTGCTGCTGTGGACGTGCATCACTGCGGGCTTAAAAAATGGATCCCTCAGGATCACCTTTCAATCTGTGGGCCCGCGATGTGATTGGACAGGAAAGGCTGGTTGTCACGGAAACCCTCAGGCATGCTGTACTCGCAATCTGCTCCCGTAGTTAAAACCCTATAGAGAAACTCTCTCTTCTCAGGGGTGTACACACACACACTTACACACACACACACACACACACACACACACACACTTACTCACTCACAGTCCAGTGAGCAAGCGAGCAAGCTCCATGCTCTGATGTATGCAGATAGGCCCGGGGTAGGATATTCAGAGGAGGAGGGGGTCCTCTATACACTGCACATGTGTGATAGGCCAGACATCCCACTGTGAGGGCTATGCCTGTAGCGCGTAGTTCTCTGACAGGCATACAACCCACTGCTGTGACCGTGGGAATAGGCAAGAGCCTGGCAGGAACTCTTGTGTCTTTTTTGCACAATTTCCCCGTCCTTAAGCCCCTTACAATTGTTTGTTTCCTGCGGACCTCTGATGTATAGACTGCAGAGACAACCCCAACCTCCTCCTCCACCCACACACCACCGCCACCACTACCACCCACTACCATCTCCTCCTCCCCACCCCACACCCCCACACACCTCCCTTCCCCATCACCAACTGCTCCACCAGGCTCAAGAGGCAGCTCTCCAGCTTTCCTATTCACTGTGGCTCAGACAGCATGTCTGCTGGACCACACACACACACACACACACACACACACAGAGAGAGAGAGAGAGAGAGAGAGAGAGAGAGAGAGAGAGAGAGAGAGAGACAGAGTAAGTAAGCAGAGCTACACTGTACAGGAGTGGGTAATGCGGCCTCTCTATCATCAGGCAAATTCATTTTCCTAAGCTTAGAGCCCTGGCCAGCCACTGTAGGGTCAGTGGGCGGCCGCGTCCCTCTGCCGATAAGGCGCCCCGGGAAGGAGATTATAAAAGTCACCGGCTGTGAGATTGTGCTGCCGGGAAAATGATGGAGCTCAGCGCTGGGAGGGCCCTGGGCATCAGGGAAGAGCCAATACTGCAGCCAGGGCTCGGTCTACAGCGTAATATGATGGAGGAGAGATACTGAGGGTGAACAGGAGCTTTAAAACCAGGGATGGCCACTGAGAAGACCTGTGAGAGACCTGTGAGAGAGCTGTGAGAGAGCTGTGACAGACCTGTGAGAGACCTGTGAGAGAGCTGTGTTGAAGCTATCAAGTGTATGAAGCTAAATGGTCTGAAGACATGCTAATGACTTATGTTTGTCTTTCACTTTTTATAAAATACCAACCAGAGTGAAGAATAATCAGAGTGAAGAAAGCACATTACATCTGAAGTCGCTACTTCTCTAAACACTGAAACCACTGAACCTTTCATAAAATATACATAGCATATACTGCTAGATTAAATTTGTTTGCAATTGTTGTTTAATACATAGTTGGCATTTGCCTGTGGGACTGATTAACTGATAGAAATGTATATACTTCATACAATAATAAATACCCAGCAATGCCTGTATGTCTTCTAAATCTCTGCCATAGAAAATATGTTTCTATTGAAAGAGGCTCCCGTCCTTAGAGCTTGGGCAAATAAAGATGCCATCCAGTAGCCTAAAGGGGAAGATGCTATAAAGCACAGCCTACATCTCGCCTGTTTCTCCCTCTCGCAGCACCAGGGCCATGCAAAGACTCCATTAAAGCCCACCTGATTTCATGCTACAGAAGTATAATTGTGGTCTGTTTTCAATGCAGGATCTACTCTCTGCAGAGAGCGCTCTCTGAAGAATGGTTCACTTCACCGTGGGCAGAAAATGTGTTTACCGAGCTAAATATACATTTAAATCAGCACCAGACCCATCAGGGACTGCATTATTTCTAACATGCCTTTTTTCCCTTATTGAGGTATTTAGGCGGATTCAATTCTGCTAGTTATATCCTGCCCCTGCACCCTTTTTTAGATAGCCATGATGGTTTTTAAAAAGGTGGTTATTGCACCACCTGAAATTGGCAATGCTATTTCTAAGTAACCAAAGGCTACGTCTGAGTAACTCAAAAACAGATAAAAAATGGGCATATGGTTGCTTATGCTATGAGATTCAGCTACAAGGATGGTTTACAGTGTGACACCTAATTCAAAAACCATCCAAATGGTAAGTCAAGTGGATTTGAAGACGGCAGACGATAAATCATCTGAATTAAAACAGTAACTACGCTTTTATTTTATACTAAGTAGGTCAACCTCAGCCATTCAAACAATAACCCGAACCAACTGTAACTTGACAATTAGCAAATGCATTTTTTTTTTGTCTTCCAGGCGCAGATGGTCACACAGCAAAACCAGCAATGCTGTTTTATCAGCATCTGGTCCACTGTCTTCTTTCAGATCAGAAAATCTGTGATGTGGTGCCGGAGTAGCTGCTTTGAATTCCCGAGTGTTTTCTCTTTAACACTGACTATGTAAACAAATGGGAACCAGGCCCAGCCTTGTGCTAAGTAAGTAAGAGCTAGCCTCGGTCATCTTACGACTTATAACGACTCTGTTAAGGAGGGCTCCAAAAACTCAAGTTGATGCAACAGAACTAGTGCTTCAGTCCAGTGAGGATGTCAGCAGATCTCAACTGTCTCATCTGTGGCTTTGCACAGAGCTTTTACCCTAATCTTTCAGCATGATAGAGAGAGAGACAGACACAAAGGGAGAGAGAGACACAGAGAGAGAGAGAGAGAGAGAGAGAGAGAGAGAGAGAGAAAGAAAGGAAAAATGAGTGAAAGAGAGAGGGAAGAGCTAGAGAGAGATAGACAGGACGAAGAGAAAGCGAGACCGTGTGCCTGCAAACCCCTTGAGCCCATCCCGACTCTGTAGAGAAGCCTGATTACAAAAGTTCCAAATCATTTGATCGACACGCACACTGACAGCCGAACCCTAAACCCCAACCCCCCCCCCACACACACACACACACTTCCCCCCTCATCCCGCCAGGGTCCACCGAACACCGCCATTTCAGTTTTTATCTCTCTTTGTACCTCGGGAGGCCCGCACCTGCCGAGCATTATTTTCAAAAAAGCATCATCATGCATCATTGTGGAGGATACACACCCTAATCAAGTCAACCATCTGGCAAGCTGCTTCTGCACCATCAAGCCGAAATGCTTTACATCTGTTGATCAAATGGAGGTTGCCATTGTTTTTCTGAGAGCACCCTTAACCTTTTGAGCTTTTTTTTTTGTTTGTTTCACTCGGGTGCAGGGCTGAAACCTCCTGCTTTTGTGTCTCAGCCCTTTTCAATCAACGTCGGATATCTCGGCTTGCGAGACATTGAAGAGGGGGGAGAAAAGAAAGAAAGAATGAAAGAAAAGAAAAGAAAAGAAAAGAAAGAAAGATTGGGAAATAAAGCAGTGGATTCTGAGGGGACTTGGGATGCGATGGAAGGTCCCTTAATGGTTTGTTTGTGTTTATCCTGAACTCAGTGACTCTGGCATGGCAGGCTTTCATGGGTTGGCTGATAGGGTTCCTCATTGTTTGACTGTTCGAAGATACAAATGGTGGAGGAGGGATTTAACAATCGTCGTGGAAAAACACATAGCATGTGTGTGTGTGTGTGCATGTGTGTGTGTGAGTGAGAGTGTATGTGTATGTGTATGTGTGCGCGCTTGTTTTTGTATTATAGAGAGCGAAGGGTGGGGGGTAGGATGGAGTGTTTGGGGTTTGTGTGTGTGTGTGTGTGTGTGTGTGTGTTTGTGTGTGCTTATAAACAAGGTCCTAACCTAACCTTTATTGGTGTTATTTTTGAACATTTGCATCCACTGCAGTTCCAACACCCTGCACACTGCCCTCCTCTCCATTTCTCTGTGCCTCTGTGAGTCACGTTCACGGCACAAACTATGTGGCGGCGTTATTCAAAAATTCAAAAACAAATGTGAGGCTCCTGTGCATCAGACATCACTGAGTGACTGAACAGGGCTACAAAAAAATTATTTCTTATTTATCGCAGTCCTTGAAATTTTCTGGGAAAGCCATGCACTCTCAAAAGAATTAATAATGCAATGGATTCCGATGGGTTCAATAATAGAAGGTAATCTACAGAGGGAAGACACTGCAGAGCTATGTCCAATGGAGCACGTTTGAGTTCACCAGAAACCGCATACCACAGCGAGGGCCTTTCAATTAAGTGAGTGCGAGAAAGGCCAATTTACAAAGCAGTGCACCGCGCATAATGATATGACATTGATTCCAGTCAGACACAGGATCACTCATGCTGGAGCATGCTGGCTTTGAATAAAATTGGTCGAGCGCCAAAAAAAAATGACATGGCATGGTTCTGCATCTGAGTCGGGACTTAAGCAGGAGGCAACATCATTCTGTCAAAATACTGAACACCATGTGTCCACATAATTCAGTCCAAATCTTCATTTGGGAATAGATCACATTCACAGATAAAACAAGTCAAAGAACAATACTGAAATTCTGCTAAATGCTTCTTCAAAATAAGTAAATAAATACTTAACATATGGGCTTCATATTTGACAGAGTGTAGTCTATCTCTTCAGGATAATATGATATTCCGTTGTTTGCTGGATTAAATATTTTCCCTAAGGTACGATGCTTAACTTGTTTCAGCAAGTCGTGCAGTCATCTGATCTCTGATAACAACTTTGTTCAATATCTCTTTTCCCGGAAAAGTGTCACTTTTCGGAGGGAAATAAGGTCGTACTGTCCCTACAGTGCATTTGTGTGTGCACTCCATCGCATTAGAATTCAGAAACCAAACTGATAATGCAGCAAATTTTGCTCAAATCAAAAACAAAAGGGACTGGATTCTGTATTATTCATTATGCGAACTGTTACACAGAAAATCCAAACATTTCTCTCTTTTCCAGAGAGAGAACGAGAGATAGAGACAGACAGAGAGAGAAAGAGAGTGAGAGAGAGAGAAATATCGCTGCATAAGCAGATGTTGTACAGCGTACCTCAAAGACGCTCAGGCTCTCTTTAATGTGGCTGGCTGGGATACTGGGGGAATGTTTGTAATGGAAAACAGAGGGATTGCATATATTCCTGATTTCAAAGCTCAAGGTCAACACATTGGTAAATTAAAATATCACACCTGCACGACTTCTTAAGCGGGGCTCTGATTCAGTCTCTGAATTACTTCGATGTGTGGAAAACTTAGATTTGCAGCATCATCAAACTTTGAATTGTCTTTGACAACACATTTTCATCAAAAATTAAAGACACACATTGGTATTCAGCATGTTTGCTTTCAGATGTGCGCAAAAGCTCTATCACATAACTAAATGTCTGATAAAACAGACATTTTCTGACTGTTCCGTCAACCAAGAGACTCGCTGATTTGTCAGATCAGACCATTTTTTTTCCAGATCCTGCAATCTCTTGCATTGACTCATTCAAATCCCAGCACATTATTAATGAAACGCTCAGAGTGAAATCCTCTCTCTTTCACCCTTCTGCAATCAGAGCTAACGAATAAGTTAGTCTGTCAGCGAGTCAGTATCCCCACAGCCCAAAGGTGGCCCAAATGGATGACACTCACCTGACACCGGGGTCATGGGGGTGGGTGGGAGGCCGTTGATGTTGAGCGCCCCCATCTGGTGGATCTGTGTGGCGGGAAAAGCCACGCTGGGCGTCAGGTAGCCCCCGTGGCTCGCTGCCATGATAGCCGCCTGCTGCTGCATGAGCTGCTAAAGATGGTGACAAAGAAAGGGAGCATGAGAGAGAGAGAGAGAGAGAGAGTGAGAGAGATAGAGAGAGAAGGGAAGACAAAAGAGACAAAAGTTAGTGAAAGAGGCCATGTGTTTGATGGATGGGTAGTGCGTGGCAGAGTTAAAGAGGAAAAAAAGCAGAGCAGTAATGAAAAAAAGGAGAGAGAAATCTGTCATCGCACATTTAGTGAATATGTCCATCTGCTCTGTCAAAAAGCTGTCATTATCCTTCGAAATGTTTCAATAGCTGTCTGTCGGACTCGTTCAGATGACAAGTGCGCATTGCCCGCAATCACGCCCAGGCCCCAGGATTGAATTGTATTATATGCATGCAGGCCCCATCTCCAGTCTCATTGTGAACATTGCTCTTTTTCTCCCTCCCATTGTACGTGTACATGTGCTTGACTGCCATCAGCGCTCGCCCAACAGTGACCTGTGATGTAAGTCCATTAATATGGGACATGCTGATGAATAACCTGGGTGCATAACTCGGCCCGTTTCTCTGGTCTTATCAGGCTGAACTGCAGGCCGTTGGACTTCGCTGGCCCAGACGTTAATGGAGTGCTTGCAAAACAGACTCGGGCACGCTGACTAGTGTATTTCACTGTAACGGCGCAGGTTTGACAGCTTGCTGGGGGGAGTTTTAGGTGATGTACAACTTCATGTAAAAGAAAATGTGAGTGGCTTGGTTGTGAGACCAGTGTAATGTGTTGCGCTACGAAAAGCACAGATTACAAGATGAAAAGCTGAGTGAAGAAAGAAAGAGTTTATTGAAGTGTTGCGTTTGAGTCTTTTTAGCATGTTTGAGTACTTTATCATTTTACACCTTTAATAGACATGTTTGTTTGTGGTCATGACGGTCGAGTCAGAGACAATAAAGCAAATGACAGAGAAAAGTGAAGTTATGGTTGGAATATGCATTCAGTTCAGTAGCTTTGTCACTACGAAAGACATAACAAGAGCATCTTGGCCGACTCGAACGGTCCTGTAATGATGAGCTGAGCTAACTAGAATGGAAAGGAATGGGAGATCCACCACGCTACTCTACTCTGGAGGAAAACTCTCCAAATTAGTCATGACTGCACACCAGGACACCCGTCTCATTCTGCCAGCGCACACATAATCATATACAGTATAAATCATTCTTCACAGGCTAATTCGATTGCTTAGCCTCCTTGCTCATGTTTCCATGTTTGTTTTCTGTATTCGTACAGCACTCTTGCTATTGCTTTGCTTGCTGCCTAATTTAAATCAGACAGATGCACACTGCCATTCTGTCATGAGCGTAGTGTGACAACAACCTGAATCAGAGTCAAATTCAAATATGAATCGTTTGCAGACAGTCTGATAGAGGAACGTCATTTACAGACACACATACAGTACAAGCAGTCGGTATAATCTTACCCCGCACTCTGAGTTTAAAAGAATGTGCTTTTGGTACAACATGCATTTTGTTCCCCTCTCTCTCTATCATTTACCCCCCCCCCCCCCATTTCTCTATTCCAAACTCCCTGTCTCCTAAGAGTCTGCACTGAATGCACAGAAATGTCTGCACAGTCTGCTCAGAAATGCACCTCTCTTGTTTATTTGCTCTGTCTTTCTCTCTCTGAGACAGCAATCCAAAGCTCCCATCCCTGCCTCTTCTAAACTCTCATGACGACATCACGAGGCACCTGGCTCCCATACCTTCTCCATCTCCTCCTCCTCCTCCTCCTCCTCCTCACACTTCCTCCTATTTGCATGGAGTCCCTGGGCAGGAAAAGCCAATTATTTTACCTCAATGCCCCTGTCAGGAAGCCTGAAAGCGCCTGTCCTGCCACCGAACGGCCGGCTGTTGGCACCCCATCCATTAGCGGCATGGCCCCACCACCACTATCTATTAACTCCTTTTGTCATTTGCATAATTTTATCAACGTGACAAATGGGGACCATCCATTTTGCTCCGAATAAGATAAATTGAGCTTTTAGGTACCAGAAAAAAAAGGACAGTGGCAACAGGGACCAAATAAAAGCTGCTGATAACAAAAAAAAAAACAAAAACAAACAAACAAAAGGAAACAAAACAAATAAATAACTACACAAGCAAATGGAAGCACTAAGTATGAAGTGATGCTGTGTGTCATTGTCTAGTGTAGCCTTGTGGCCCCTCAAGCGCTTATCAAGATTAGAGTGGAGTGGCTGTGCCCGGGTCTCTTTGGGCCCTTATTACGACTCGCAGTGTGTCACGCTAATCAGGCACTTTTGTGGCCCCCTTGTGCCTCTGCGAACTCTCATTTCAGTAGGACCCCGAGACTCTAAGCAGACTGCAGCTCAGCCTGGCTGCCAGTTTGTCAGCTCCCTGTGAAAGCAGCAGGGGGGTGCTGGGGGTTAAGGTTGGGGGTGTGAGGGTGTGTGTGTGTGTGTGTGGTCAGATAACAGGACAAGGTTGATGACTTCCACAGCCCAATTTCTTGCTTTGCGCCACACAGATAATGCAGCCTTTCAAGCTTTCTCCTCCAGATTGTCATGGATAACACATGGCATTGGGTTATGCTTTTTACAAATTAAATGCAGCAAATTGAAGGTTCAAGCATGTAATTACGCTGGAGTGAAGTCAGCAATATCAATTTGCTTTTGAGGAGCAAAAAAACATGGTCCAGCTTTATGCTGATAAGGACATTCAGAATCATTTCATGCAATCATTCTTCAGTGTTCCTACTTTCATCCAAATATTACCAATTTGATGTTAGAAAAAAGTATTTATCTCTTTTTTATTTTGTACATTGAACAGACACTTGTTAATGGTCAACATGAAACTAGATGGCTATTCAACCTAGTTTTCATCAACATAACCTTTTCTCCCCCATGAGAAGTAATCATAAATGGAAACGAGAGAGAAGGAGAGAAAGTGAGAGAGAGAGAGAGAGAGAGAGAGAAAAGAGAGAAAACCTGGAAGAAGTTGCCTTGTGCCACAGCATCCATTTAGTGTCAGGCATCTGCTTTTTTATTGCAACCTGATGGCATTATTCTCCCCTGGTGCCAGCAGGCAATCACCTCTTTATCACATGGCAATTATCTCTGTAGCACCGCTCTGCGGCTCGTCGACTCTCAGCGCTGTCACATGTGACCCCTCCAGCCAGTCCGGTGTGCGGGCACCGCGCAGGGCGAATGTGGGGGTGGGGGAGGGAGATGGAGGGAAGAGGAGAGAAATGGATAAGTGGAAGGACAGAGAGAAAGACAGAGAGAGCGAGAGAGAGAGGGAGGAGAGGGCCCTGGTTATTGAGGTCCTGGGCCGGCAAATGGCCTGAAACTGCAGTCAGAATGCATGTTCCACTGGGGGAAGCCTACCGACGACGGGCTTGACAGGAACAGGCCAAGCTTGCCGGGGAATTGTCTGTGCTTGAGGGATAAATGTAATCGTGCGTAGGGCTGAAGCATCATGTTTTAATATAATTTCTCCTGGGCTTTGCTCCACAGGCTCGGGGCACAGGATGGAGCCAAGAAGGCCAGTCGGCCGATATTGCTTTGTTCTCGGACTTCCACAGTCACTGTCTAATTTCTAGTCCCTGGAAAGGTGTATTATTGATGCGGATGTGAGGATATTTAGGAATTTAAATGCACATGTTTGGGTCTAATCATGAGCAATGCTCCTTAGTAGCACTTTAACATGGAGGGTAATTGGGTTATTTGGGCACAATATTTTCAGCTCTAATAGGGAATGATGGCTCGTTGGTATGTATCCCGGGATGTATTCTGCCGGCGTCTGCACCTCGCCTGTCAAAGTAAATTGCATCAAATCAAATTTGAGTCATTCGAAAAGAAAGAGCAAGCGAGAGAGAGAGAGCAAGAGCGAAAGAGGGGGGAAAAAAAACCCGAGATGGCCGGTTTGAAAAGTACCATTCCCTTTTTTCGATGGTAGCATTTCTCAGATAAGGCTAATTTGACTTTAAAATACTTCATTTATTTTCTGCTGGCAACCTTAGTACTCTCAGGGTAGCCTGAGGCTTGAACAACTCAGGGGAGTGGGGAGTGGAAACGGGTGGGAGGGTTGGCTGGGCATTCTTACGTGTCCCAACAGGGGGCGACGTTAGTCAATATGGCCTCATCACTGGCACCCATCACTCCCACCCCGAGCGTGCTCAGTCTTCATTAGTGCTGTCTTAAGAACATATTGGAGGGTTTTCAAGTAATTTGTGAGTCATATTAATCTAAGGCATAGTTTTTTGATGATGAGTACTGAGTGGGAGAGATCTTTCTGCCCTTCGCATCAACAAGCTGGGCTGTTTTTCAAAAAGGAGGTGGTGGTGAGGGTTGTGCTTGTGTGTGTATTTTCGGGGGGAGGCTGGAGTTGACTGTGGCAGATTGGGTGGTTGTTGTGTCGCACAGACAAGGGATCATAAGAGAGAGAGAGAGAGAGAGAGTGAGAGAGAGAGACAGAGTTGCTCACAGACAAGATAGCAATGCTAAGCCTATGGACAGGAACAACCTGCAGCTAAATTGAGGTTTGTTCTTTTGCCGTGTATTAGCAGGACCTTTCAGTGGGAGGGAGGAAAGGAACCACTCAGAGCTGGGTGAAACAGCATCACAAGTATTTATGTGTCCCTGTATAAAACCTACAAATGAGTACTTGTCTGGAGAATAGTTAAGTCTATCTGGAGAAACGCACATACACATCTCTCTCTCTCTTTTCCCTGGGCATGTTGTCAGTGTTGTCTCTCTCCAATTTGTGTTCACATCCCCCCTCCTCTGCTTTGACTAAAATCCAATTTACTGGCTGTCAGCTCAGACCCGTAATCCCATCCACTGCTGTATATGTGAAGTAGCTCTTTAATTTTGTCATTTTCTATACTCTGTACATCAGATGTGCATGTGTGTGTGTGTGTTTTATGTTTTGCTATATTTTGCGGTGGCATGGTGGTGTGGTGGCAGAGAGGATCCACAGTGGTCTGTCTTCTGGGGGGAGAGAAGACAGGCGGCTGGGTTATTGAGAACCAGCTTTCATTGGACAGAACCCTCCTGGGGCAAGAAGGCATTTAAGATGCGGCGGAATCCATCGGCTGCCTCCCTCCCCAAATTCCATTACTGTGTCCTCCACAGAAAAAAAAAAAACAATGTTGAAAAGCACTTTCCTCTAAATTTAGTTTCCCCTGAATGTTGACACATAGTCTATTGCTTGATTGTCCTTTTGGAATGTATTAAATAATAACGCTCTTTAGAAACCAATAATATGATATAACTTAGACATTTACCAGATATCTGCAAAAGGTGTCACAGTGCCAGAGGTATTGATTTTTCCTATTACTTTGTTCCTGCTGGTCCTCTGTGCCTCCAAGACATTATTACAACATTAACCATTTTGGGTTTCTCTTATGCATTTCCTCTCTCCCAGTGTGTCAAGTACAATAATTTCTCTGCCACTGGAGTAATAACCCTGTGACCCCTCTGCCAGAATCTATTCATGTGAATTGTGCTTTAATTGTTTCAATTGCCAAGCTCTCTCTTCTTTGGTTGGCTGCAGTGAGGTAAATCCCGACCGCAAATCAATTCGCATTTTATGGCGGCCTGTTTCAGAGAATGTAAAACTTTCGCTGTTGTTGTCCTCTCTTTTTCTCGAGTAATGAACTGTGCAGTCCAGGCTGGCCGCAGCCAAGGGGCGAAGAAGAGGGAGGAGGAGGAGGAGGAGGAGGAGGAGAAGGAGGGGGAGGATGAGGTGACTCAGCCGAAGAGAGAGGACAAGACAGGAGAAGAGAGGTGAAGAAGAGTGGAGAGGAGAGCAGAGCAGAGGAGAGCGGAGTGGCGCACAGTCCCGGGCTCTGACACAGTAAATAAGAGTCACGGCCAACCTGTGCGGGCCACGCTGGGCTCCCTGCAGACCTGCCACTGCTGCCGCTTGCTGCTACCACCGCCTGCACGGGCTCCGGAACCATTTGCATTTCCCCATATTTCCTGGGGATGGGCTGCATTTCATGAATGCTAATGAAGAACAGAGTTTTACTGGAGAGAGCACAGAGAGATGGCCTCGCAATTACTCGGGGACGGTCAATTTGCACATTTCATACTGGCCCTCCACTGCCTGTGCTATGAAAATGAAAACGAAATGGATAAAGCCCCCGAGACCCACAGAGGCCTCCACAATTAATTCTGGCATTTATAAAGAGCAGGAGACTGAGAGGGAAAAATCTGCCCATGCATATTGATATATAAATAAATGCATTTTGCTTGTTTTCCGTGTGTGTGTGTGTGTGTGTGTGTGTGTTGCGTATACACTTTGCGTCAGTGTTGACGCCTGTGAGGCTGTAGACGTGATTTGGGCTTTGTTGTCCGTCAGCTCGAGAAGGTGAGGTAGGGGTGGAGGGAGTGAAAGAGTTTAAATGTTACTGCTTTCCACTTCTCCACGAACCCGGTGGAAAGTTGCTGTTGCTAAAAATAAAGTCCTGAGCACTGGCTTCTGGAATATTCTGAGTCATCTCTGGCCCGTGGTGAGGCACGCAGGCACGAGGATTGGTGGGGATGACAGCGAGACTGTGTGTATTTGTGTGTATGTGTGTGTGAGTGTGCGGGGGTGTGTATGTGAGAGAGAGCGAGTATGTGTGTCTGTGTGTGTGTGTGTGTGTGTGTGTGTGCGCACGCGTGAGGTGGGGAGAGAAGGGATGCACGCGTGGGCTGGGATGAGCTCATCAAAGCATAAGGGTCGGGGGGGGAGCGGTGAGGGAGTGTGTGTGTGTGTGTGTGTGTGTGTGTGTGTGTGTGTGTGTATATGTGTGTATGTGTGTATGTGTGTAACAGTACGTGTGTAAGCATGGGAATGAGCTAGTGGCTAAGCATTGCACCTGGAGGGAGTGCTAGTGTGTGTGTGTG
This sequence comes from Tenualosa ilisha, assembly GCA_015244755.2. Taxonomy (NCBI): domain Eukaryota; kingdom Metazoa; phylum Chordata; class Actinopteri; order Clupeiformes; family Clupeidae; genus Tenualosa; species Tenualosa ilisha. The sequence goes on along the minus strand of PYXC01002775.1, from coordinate 2,558,756 downwards.
TGTGTGTGTGTGTGTGTGTGTGTGTGTATGTAAGAACTCACCGCATGTGCGTAGGTGCTGTAGGTGCTGAAGGGCAGGGTGATGGCGGGGTTGAAGATGCCGAACTGACCGACCATCTGTTGCATGCGGCGGATGGTGCGCTCCTTGTCCGTGTCGGCAAACTTGACCACCAGGCTTGAGGAGGCGCCCTGGGGTAGGAGGAGAGAGTCAGAGCCGCTCTGAGGAGAAAGGGTAGGCACACTTAACCTGCAGCAATGCACTGGACACACCATAGGAAAAAACACCACAACACAACAACACACATCAGACAGCTACAGGCAGCTATACAAGGCAAGTCATGCTCTCAAAGAACATGGCTCGGTTTGTTCATGTTTACAATGCATGGGCCAGAGAGTTCAATTATTGGCCTCACAGCTGTTCCCACAGGGTTCTGTTCCAACATTCAATATCCATTTAACATAATGTTATCTTAACGTAGTGAAAACAGTTTGGGAACAAAATAGAATGTTCAAGCACTGTTTCTGTTTTTATTGTCGAAACGCAATGCAACGCTATACACCCATAGAAACATGATTATAGATTTAATTGGGAAACATACATTTTATTGTGTGCTGTGTATCTATGGATTTCTGTGTACAGTATATGCATTTAAATAATATCATAAAACATACACAGTTCAATGTAAGACACCAGGGATATTGTGGAACAGTGACATTTCATCAAGTGTTCAAGTTCCTGCATCAGAACATTTGGCTAATATGCATCAGATGTGTCTTGTTTTTATTGCTGTCAAGACAGCGAGAATAACAGTTATGGCTGCAATGGACTCCCTAGAATACAAACATATTATGGATGATAATATGTTTATAAGCGCGGCAGTAACTTGTTTATTTCTCCATAAACAAAGCCCACTCCTACAAACAGGTGCAACCACAACAATCCCCCCCCCCCCCCCCCCCACCACCACCCCGCCCCCGGATGTCACTGTAAAAACGTCCTGATGACAGTCAACACTTCAATGACCCCTACGCTAGCTAATATGGCTCTGACTCCTACTTTCATTGCTAACTTCCCCCCTCTCCCTCCAACTCTGCTGCACGAGAGGTAAGGCAGATTAGACAGAGAGATGGGGCTAATTTGAAATGGATATAAGTGTGTGACCACCACTAGCCATGTATTGCACTCTCTGACCTTGGGAGAAGGTTACCTCCTTGCCTCTCTGCCTCAGATATTCCTCTTGGCCTCTCTCTCTCCCTCTCTCTCTGTCTCTCTCTCTTTATCTCTCTCCGTGCAGAGCTCTAAAGCCTCTGGGTCTGGAGTGCTGCCACATACTCCTTCAAAAGGCCTTTCTCTGATTGAGCCAAGCCATTGACCTTTTACACTGCCTGTCTGCTTTACCCTCCACTCAACATACCCCCCCCACACACACACACACACACCAAAAACCACGTCATAACGGCCACCACCCTCATTACTCGCTCCCACCCTCCTACTCTTCCTCCTCCTCCTCCAATGCAGCCCGATCGATCCCTGTAAAAGGCCGAAATATTACTCTGATCTGACAGTGCAGAAAGGTTGTGCGTCGCGTCCGATAAGAGCCTCCTCCCCAAATTGATGTGAAATTGTCAATAAAGGACACCACTGAGGCGCTGGTCTGGAGCTGCTGTTGCTGCTGCTGCTGCTGAAGCCGCTGAGGGCTGTTGGTGTTGCCGGAGGAGGAGAGGTAGGCTGGGGTGGTGTATGTGTGTTTGTGTGTGTGTGTGTGTGTGTGTGTGTGTGTGTGTGGTTGGTGTATGTGTGTGTGTGTGTGTGTGTGTGTGTATGGGTGTATGTGAGTGTGTGTGTGTTGGTGGTTGGTGTATGTGTGTGTGTGTGTGGAGGGTGGTTAGTGTGTGTGTGTGGGAGTGGTTGGAGTATGTGTGTGTGTGTGTGTCTGTGTGTGTGTATGTGTGTTGTGTGTATATGTGTGTATGTGTGTGTGTTTGGTAGGGGATAAATGAAGATGCTGCAGGCACACATTAAAGATTCTGTTTTGGTATTTCTGAAAGGTTGTTGATATCTGAGCTCAGCAACCAATCACAATTGCATCCCTCTCTGGCATGCTACTGAAGCATGACGTTGATTGGCTGGGGTTGTTTATGGCCTTGTCCAAGCCACTATGTTTGTTTCCCAATGACAGAGCTAGCAGTGTTTACAAATAACACAGTTCTCTTTAAGCTGTGAATAGTTCAATCACTAAATAAAGAGCTAGAAGATCCTGAGAAGCAACTCAGTAAATCTGACAAAAGTGTAGGGAGCCATTATAACTACACCTTTAAAGCCCAAACCCATTCTAAAATCTAGTGCACTTGTCAGAACTCAGAGCCATAGCAGGAGCTGTCAATCACACCTCACTATCAATCTTTAACTATTTAAATCCAGGGTTGTTATGCAGGCCAAATTCGGCGAAGGCTACCCTGAGTCGCCACCAGCAACCAACATCAGTGAAGAATAAATTTCAACATTTTTTTTTCCTTTTTCTTTTCTTCGTTCTTCTCTCTCTCTTTCTCTCTCTCTCTCTCTACACCTTCAGGTCTGTGTCTGTAACTCTCCCGAACAACGCCTACCCTTCTCCAATTCTGCTCCAGCAGGGAGCAGGTGTGTGTGGCGTCACTAAGCCCCTCGGCCGGCCTCGTCGCATCAGCCAGAAACACTCTACACTCATTAAAGCCTGCAGGCCCCCGTGAGCGAGCAGCTCGGGGAATTGTAAAGACACACATATACACGTTCAACCACACACACACACACACACACACACACACACACACACACGCACACACACACACACACTGAGTGCTGCGTCAGTCCTGGCCAAGAGAAAAAACAGTAAAAAAAAAAGCAAGGTCATGCAGGTCTGCACAGATACGAGTGTTGTGTCTCCAGTTGCTTTGTGACCCATGGCCTATTAAAACCATTGGTGGGTATAAGTAGCACTGGCCTAGCATTCCAATGGGGATCTAAGGAATTGTTAGCTCAAGAAATCCAGTTTGCAGATGTGAGTCAGATGTGTGCATTCTTTGGGTTCTTGGGTAGATGCAGCTAATAGCCAACTGGATATGTAAACATAGATACATAAAGGTTAAGTAAAGGCATTCTATTTGCAAAAAAAAAAAATCGCTTTGCTATTGTGAAACTTTGCCATTTTTGAGAACAAAACTTCATAATTTACCTTTTCTGAATATATTTTCATGCTAAAACGTAATGTACTATTTGAAACTTGTATGCCGATTTTGCTATCTAGCCTATTTCTCATCACTTATCAGTGCAATTTCCTTCAAAAATACTCTCTGTCTCCATGATAGCCTGCAGGCCCTTGCTAACTTTTGATGGTCCAGCTTTGTGGATGTGGATAAATTAGGTTGCATCAGTATGGCTGCATAAACCTCTACAATGTCTTTATCCTCCACTAGCTGCGTTGTGTTTTTACTACGAGTGTTTATTGAATGTTCTCCCTACAATAAGAATGCATAAATGCTCTGATGAGCTGCCTTAACCATTTTCATTATCCGTCGCCATCAGTGAGTCTGTTTGAAATGGTTGCTTTTGGTCTTTTATTGGCCATTCCATAGTTGTTTTTCTTTCTGTCTTTCTTTCTTTCTTTCTTTCTTTCTTTCTTTCATTCTTTCTGTCTTTCTCTTTTGTAGGGGTGGTTGAAAAACAATCTATGTGTGGCTATTTGTCTATTTTTTTTTCTTTTTCTCATCCCCTTTCTTTGATTTTTATCTGGCTGTTTGCATATCACTGAGGATGAGGAGTGAGGGATGCTGCTGCTGCTGCTGCTGTAGAGGTAGAGAGAGAGAGAGAGAGAGAGAGAGAGAGAGAGAGGGAAAGAGAAGTGGATGAACTATGAAGTAAAACTCTCATTAAAATTTAAGCTGCCAAGTGTCAGGAGAATTCCCACAGGCCTGGAGCTTCGAGAGTGAATTCAGGAAAAGGGAGTAAAAGTGTGGGAATAAAACGTGCAGCTGTTCGACGGAGGAAAAAGTGTGGGGGAAAGAAAAAGAAAAAAAAGACAGAGGGAGTGACAGAGTGAGTGAGTGTGAGAGAGAGAGGCTCAGAATCAAAGGAAGGTCTGTCTCTTTTACGAGAGTCCCATTGCAGGGGCACCTTGGTGCCTTTCCAAGCCGTGGACCCGTGTGTGAATGGGGTAAGATAAAGCTGCAAACTAAGCCATATATTTGATATTGCACTAACGCTACACATCTGTCTGTGCACATTACTCCAGAATAAGGTAATAAGGTTGGATTATCCTGCGCCTGCCATCATCTTATATAAGTGCCTGCGACTCGTAAAACCTGGAACGAACTAAAGTGTCACTGGGCCAGCGCCTCAGTGGTGTCCCTGTCTCTTCCTTTTTGTCACAGGAACAAAGACCCTGTCCACAGAGCTTCCCTCTGGAGCCTATTACTGCCAGACTGAGTTGGGATGTGATCACTGCTCCAATACTGTATTGTGATCACACAAGCAGCCATAATAGGAAATACCAGCAAAGCAAATGTGTAAATAACCAATGCTAATGTTTCTTTGCAAAAAAAAATGCATTGGATTACGTTTTTTTAACCTATTTATGCAAAATGCTTAGGGAGGCTGAGCTTAATCTCAAGCTTGAGCGCGTACAAATTTAAAGCTGACTTTGCAATAACCCCATTAGGTAAAATTAAGATCATAATATTTCACTGTCTGTGTAACACACAGCACATCTTACATGTAAGTGGATGGGCTGTATTACTACGCTATCAGATCAGCATTTTCTCTTGTGGGATGTCCACTGATGGAAATGCAGTTATTCTCCATGGGGACAATAGGCTGGACTCGTTTCTCCCTGGCAAGCAGATCTTACTCAGATAGTTGGGAAACATGCTGGTTTTGGTCCAAGACGTTTCCTCAGGTTTGCACTGTGAAACTGAAAGTGGAAATGAGGATGTCTACAAAGACCCGATGGGTCTGACCCACACCTTCTCTCCTTGTTATTCTGTCCGGGGCCTAACCCCTCCTACAAGGACCTTCTGAATCCTGGCAATTTGCTTTACATCGGTGGCCGTTTTAATTTTTAATTGTGGAGCATCCAAAGACCTCGTTTGAGGGCTACAGTGGAGACGGTGTGCAAAGCGTGTGCGGAATGCTGAACCTGTCAAGACCTCTCATCTGACCTGTCATTACACAGGCACACACAACCACACACACAAAGACACACACACACACACACACACGTCACACCCTACCTCCTCCCTTCAAACACACAAACACACACACACACACACACACACACACTAAGAGAGAAAACGCAAATATATTCGCCCCAAGCCCTGCGAGCTGGAAAATACGATCCGTCGGTGAATCTTTGACCTATGCTCATGGCTGTGTAACCACATGACATAGAGAGATGGAGAGAGAATGCGTAGGCACAGGCATGCATGCATAAATGGTGTGTATGTATATATACATATATACACACACACATACCATGAGAGGAGACGTTTTGCTGTGCTAGGATGAACTAGACATCATATATTAGAAAAATATATTGCTGTTCTAGTGTTTACATTCAGCATCTCCTGCACAGCTGGGAATGTGAATTTATGTCTCTCTCTCTCTCTCTCTCTCTGCCCTTGCAGACTGCTGTTGGTCTACCTATAAGCCACAAAACAAAACTCCTGCAGTCAGATGCTTTTCTAGCTATGTAGCACACGGTTGACAGAAAAAAAAAAAAAAAAACGTTCATATGGGTTAGTATGTCCTGTGACTTCGCTAGCTATTGTCGGCCTTTCTGTAACCCATAAAGCAAAATCACTGGAGTTGAATGCTACTCGAAGACTTTATTTTTAGATATTTAGCACACATTCCACCGAGAGGAGTCCTCATGTGGGTTAGTGTGTTCCGAATCAAGAGTGCTTTATTCCCTTTGGTGCTATGGTTGTTTTCTCTTGCTCGCCTTAGGACAGTGATGGTAATGCTGTTGTACTGTGTGTGTATGTATGTGTGTGTGTGTGTGTGTGCATGTAGCTCTCAACACTGGTCTCGTAAGCAGGCCTATTCGAGGCCCAGCCAATGGCCCGAGTAAACCAGCAGAGAAAGAGAGAGACAGAGAGGGGAGAGAGAAAAAGAGAGAGAGAGAGAGAGAGAGAGCAGCGAAGGGAGCGTGGCGGGTCAGAACATGGTTCGGAACCCGGCGTGCCCAAGATGAGACGCTGATACGATTTTTATAATCAATTTAGCAGACAAGGAGATAAATCCTGTCCAGTCACACACTCGTCATCATGTGCTACCCTGCTCTCGTCTCTCCCCCTTTTCCATTCCCTCTCTCTTTATTCGTCCTCCCCACTCTATCTCCCTCTCCCTCTCCCTCTCCCTCTCCCTCTTACTCTCCCTCTCGCGCTCTCCCGCTTATACGCAAATGAATAATTCACCAGCCGATGTGGTGAAAGGTGAAGTAAACAAGTCTATTGCCTAATATCCCGGGAGACTGGTGGGGAGGGGGGGGGTGTTGGGGCAAGGGGGGATGAGAGGAAGAGAGAAGGGGGATAGCGGGATAGAGAGAGGTAGAGAGAGAGAGAGATAGAGAGGAGAGGAGAAGAGGAGAGGAGCAGGGACTTCTAATGTGCCATTGCTCAGGGGCCTGCCCACTGTCCCGGAGTCATTTGCACTTATATTGACCCCAAGGTTGCGCCGAAACTAATGACAGAGCCCAGCTCCACGGCCTCCTGTTTACCCTCGCCCACCGTCGCCCATAAATAACACACTCACGTGGTCACACGCAACACACACACACACATCTGAGGGTTACGGGTCCCCCCCCCACCTCTTCACTCTCTCTCTCTTTATCTCTTCCTCTTTGTCCTCTTCCCTCTCTCTCTTTTTTCTCCATCTATTTCATCTTTTTTTCTCTTTCAATCTGTACCACACTTTCTTCTTTGCTCTCTTTGCATTTCGTCTTCTTTCTTTCTCTCTCTCTTTCTTTGCATCTCTCCTCTCTTTGCATCTGCCTCTCTTTCTTCCTCTTCTCACTCTCACTCTCTCTCCATCTCTTGTCTCTCTCTCTCTCTCTCTCTCTCTCTCTCTCTCACTCTCTCGGTCTCTGTGCTGCAGGACTCAGGCAGACAAAGGGAAGTCTGAATGTAGAGGGCACTTCAAACCTCTGAATAATGTGCTCTGTCCCGCTTCTGGGGTCGGCATGAGTCAGCCGCGTGATGCACAATGAGGCAGCTTTGTAGACCCGCACACTGACTAAGGAATAAGGGCTTTGCAAAAGCAACCTCAAAGAGACTTCATATAGAAACCCACCTATTCAACTCAGCACTGCGTACAATAAACAGCCTGGAAGCATGTTCGCGAGCCATAAACCACCAGGATTGCCTGGATGAATACAGCTGATGGTTTGACCTGTTTGTCTCTGACTGTGGCTTTGTTTACATAAAGGAATACATGGACTTCTGTGATTTTGTAAAAAGCAGAAAATATAACAGACATTAATACTGGTGACATTGATCCACGTGTTTGAGTGTGCGTTGTAACTTTAACACTAGTGATACTGCTCCACGTGTTTGTGCGTGTTGTAACTTTAGCTAAGGAGAAGGAGAAGGAGAAAGAGCAGAAAATAGAGAGAGTGAAGAGGGAGGGAAAGAATGAAAGGCAGAGGAAAAGAGAAAAAAGAAGAGAGATAAAGAGAAAAAGATGGAGAGAGGTAGGGGGTGAGATGTTTGTTTGTTTGTTTGCTTGTTTGTTTTGCATGTGAAGCTGGGCGTGTCCAGACAAAGTGAAGGGTACTCACGGGCATGGTCTGGCTGCCATGCAGGGCACTGATTGCAGACTGAGCTTCGGCATGTGTGGAGAACTTTACAAAGGCACAGCCTGAAACAAACACACACACACACACACACACACACAAACAGGGTGCCATTATTAAACAATGTGAGGAGAAGCTCATCAAAACATGGCAGGGGAGGCGAGGCGAGACTACCCCCCACCCTCCCCTGCACAGCAGGCTGTTCCACCCCAGGCTCCAGGCCCTGTAGGCTCTTGTACAGATTACACCAATGGTGCAGAAAAAACAGACTATTTAGCACCAAATGTCTGTCTATACATATTAAATGTGAAATGCGTTAGACTTATACTTGCACTTGTTTTCTCACAGGTACACAAAATAGTGGAAATAAACCACAAATCAACCTTATGCATGGCTCTCAAAACGTGGATTTGATTTCAGAACCTGCTAAGTGTGAAACACAATCAAGGAAGTTCTGAAGTTTTATGCATCTTAAGTGTGTTGGTAAAGAAAGACAACTGATTTGTTATGGGAAGGGGTGGATCAGTGAAGACGCAACATGACAATACAGTACAGAGCTGGTCCAACAGAACCTGGAGTTTCTGCCTCTCGCTTCATCACTGCAAGGGATGTCTGAATTGTTTTGACATGGAAATGTTTTACTTGCGGATTTCATTTAAAGGTGAATGCAGAGAGCGAGTCCCTCCGCCCCAGGAATAATTTCACAAACAGCCTCTGCAAGAACTGGCTTGAGAGATGCACTTCTCTCTGTGTGTGTGTGTGTGTGTGTGTGTGTGTGTGTGTGTGTAAGCACTGGCTGGAGAGATGCATTTGTGTCTCCGTGGATGGCTACATGTCTGTTCATATTGTTGTCTTACTTTGCTGCCAGTTGCACTGATTTGCTGATAAGTCTATCTTTTACCTCTTTAAGCTGCCTGCAGCCACAGGAGCCAAGTTATAACTGTGTTTGTGTGCATGTGTGTGTGTGTGTGTGTGTGTGTGTGTGTGTGTTTGAAATGGGATCATTACTTATTTATTTGATTAAAGCGGCTGACATTTGTCAATTCCTTCATGGCTAGTTTCTTCTGGAGCAACTTAGTAAGCAACTTAGGGTTTAGTGTCTTGCACAACAGTTGCAATGAGATTCAAGTACACTATATTACCTGGAGCAGTGAGGCTATGCTTTCAGCTTGGTTTATTTCTTTGTCTTTCAGTTTGTGTGTCTGTAAAATTATGCCAGAATTACTGGCCTGATTTTCATGAAACTTTAAGAGTGTGTGTTATGGGCCAAAGAGGAACCCTGTCAATTTTGTAGCAGATTGGAACCACTGGCACATCTCAGAATTATTTTTCACTTTCATTAAGACTCCAAGACAGCCATTTGGCCTTGGCACAGGCTTTCGCTTTTTGAGTTCCCCTCCAGTATTCTGTCTAGTTCAATTCATGTCCAATCCTAAGAATATGCAAAAAATGTGGACCAATTTTGTCACAAAACTGTTCTGTTTTTATTAATGTAAAATATGGGGAAATAGCATCCCTGTTTTTCGCCGAGACATAAATCCAGGATCCCTACAGGGCCTACAGAGAATAAGTGGACTTTGCAACCTACCTTTACTGTTTCCATCAGGGCCTCTCAACACGGTGCACTCTTCGATGACTCCATACGGCTCAAAGAGACGGTACACGTCCTCCTCAGTCTGCTGCTTGTTCAACATCCCCACAAAGAGCTTCCTGTCTTCTGGAACAAAAGAAAACACAAACAGATTATGTGATGAACTTGTCCCCTGGGTCCACACACACAGACACACACACACACACACACACACACACGCACGCTTATGCTTAGCATAATCAGACCAGACCAATCGCCAGACAAGGAATCCTATTACAGCCTCCACTATCACTGCCACCACCACTCAACCCCCCTCGCCCCCAACCGAAAGTAGTACTCTGTGTTCTGTGGCCGGTACATGGAAATGGCAACTGTATTAGCCTGCCCCATTTAGCTCTTGGACTTGAGTCAGGGAGCATTGTTCCCAAGCCAAGTCTGCTCATTTTAATTTCTAAGATAATTGGCTTTGCTGCTGTTGCTTCTGCCTAGCTGCTGCTGCTACGCTCTGGCCTAAGGAAGGCCTGGGGTTGTGTGAGTGTGCCGCCACACTCCCCCCACCTCACACACACACACACACACCCACCCACACACACACCACCCCTTAGGTAACAGTGAGAGGCAAACGAGTCCGATAAAAAGCGTCTCTCAGAACCGCGCGCGCACAGCAGCGACGCACACAGCCCAAACGCAGCGCAGCGCCTTTGGGGGCGTTCCTGCAACTGCGCTACTGCTGACCTACAATTTTACTGAATGCAGGCTATTTATTTTTCAATCTTTTTTCCTCCCCTCAGACTATGCTTAATTGCTGCTGATCCAGTAGTTTCAGCATAGGCAAAGAAATATTTCAGCGCTCTTCAGTGAACAATAGCACTGTTCAGGCTGCCTGGGGACTGCTGACTTTTCAGTAAGTGTAGTATTGAACCATGTCAAAGGAAGTGGGTCTTACCTTGACCTGATATGCAACATTAATGGATGTTTGTGTGTCTCCAAGTCTCTGCGTGTGTGTATGTGCATATGTGTGTGTGTGTGTGTGTGTGTGTGTGTGTGTGTGTTTGGCTGCCTTTCTCCTTCTCCGTCTGTGTGTATGTCAGTGTGTGTATACACACAAGCATGCGTGTCTTTTGAGTAATGTCATGTTAACAGAAACTACACCGACTTAAAGGCATGCTACAGAAAAAATAAATAAATATATATATATATAAATCACCCGATACTTTCCTGCTCTTGCGCCTGGCTGCCGGCACGGCTGAAACTCCCCGGCTCAGGCGCTAGCACTAGCACACAGCCCATCAGACTCAGCTCCCCCTTTCTATACATGTGTCTGTGCAGACCAAGTTGACCCCTACCCGGCTGATATTAACCCATGTGGGGGACCAGGAATGACAGGCCAAGACAAGCCTTACCCCCCTAGCAACCCCCACCCCTACACCCTTTGCCCACTCACCACCCCTCAACACCCCCATCTCCATCCCGGCTGCCCGATTCTGTCCCATGATGCACCTTTAAAATAATCAGAGTGTCAGAGCGCTGTCTAGGGATGGAGTGGCCCTGCCGCACGCTCCTTATTGTTTGTGGCAGGATCAGAGGGTACGTATCAAAATAAAAGCGATTCATTGTGACATCTGTCATGGTGGATTGGACAGCATTTATCTGCAAAAAAGGGAAAGCCTTGAACTGGAAAATAAAAGACCAAGATGGCCTCAACCCCCCCGAGGGTGATATGAATTCTTAGGTGGGGTATTAGTGTTCATGTGCAAATCTATGCACTCTCTCTCTCTCTCTTCCTCTCTCTCTCTCTCTCTCTCTCTCTCGCTTTCTCTCACACTCTCGTTCACTCACCCACATCCACTGGTATATTCAGCTTTTCTGGTCTCTTTCATGCTGCTTATGGTTTCTCAGCGGGTCGTGCCTATGGCTCTCTGCACGCTGGAGAGGATGATGGGAATCTGACTGGCAGGACATAATGCAAGCCGCTGACCTATATGAGTTTCCAGCGCGCTCACAGATATTCATGGCTCTGTCTACAGACCGCCAGTATTTCCACCTCTTTGAAAACACAGCGTTGCAGCTGTCTGAGGCACTGATAGATCGCACTTGAGGAAATCAGCTTTTGGCTGAATAAAGCAATATCGCACCCAATCACAGATAAACCAATAGTGTGTATCACAACGCTGCAGGCCAGAAAGGATGCCAATTAGCAGCTCGCTAACATATATCCTAAACCCATGTTTGTCTGTGGGATTCATTCATTTAAACATTCTCTGACTGTGGAGAAATACATAGCGTTTTTATGTGTTACTATTTTTTTTTCCATCGGCGTGAAACATGAGTATGTCAAGTATGGTTGTGTTTTGTGCAGAGTGCATTAAATAATAAATAAAATGATTAATGAATAATAAACAAAGCCTATAGTCTGACAGGCCTGAGCAGTGGTTTGTCTATGGCCCTTGATGTGAAGCAGTCTTTACCTTTGACCTCACACACACTTACACACACAAACAACATACATTAATACTTTCAATAATTAATGAGTTGCATTGATGGTGGACTCTCTGTCTGTTCGCTGTTTTCTACATCTTGGCCTTGCAACTACAAGAGTACACAGAGCATATAACACTGTGAATTAGTCGAATCAATTCCTGCTTGCTCACAAGGGCATTTGTGTAACTGTATGTGGCGTCCATGTGGTAACAGTTATTTTAAAGCAAAGCCTTGATAATGGTTTTGCATTGGCATACAATTGCTACCTAGAAATATGTTACAGTTGTGGAGTCATTCTTGCATAGCCACTGCATGCTGAAACAAAGTAGCCGGAATACTAATTGGTTGGCTTCCCTTCTCTTCTCATCACGGAGCAGGGGATCCTTCATCAAGTCCTGCATTTGAATATTATTCTGACATTGTTTACTTCTTGCTTCATTACCATGTAAAATGCTCAAGGTTCCTTTAAAAAAAAGAAAGAAAAAAAGTGACCCCTTATAATAAAAAAAAACAACAACAGTGCATCATTCTTATTCATTGCCAACTAAAACATTTGAGAGTTATAGGCGTTCGCCCCTTATTAAATCCCAGGGGTGGCTATTTTTGACAGGGAAACAGATAAGGAGTCCTCTGAATAGCAATTGGATATATCTCAGACACTGCGAGGCTGCCGGCAGCCTATGCCGACGCTGGGGCGAGCCTTCCAGTGTGGCTTTCTAAAAAATGCAGGCCATGCAGCGGCTTGCATAAGAGCCTGTAGCCCCTGATAAGGCAGGATGGATGAAGGAGGCATGCCACTGGAGTTGGTAAATCACTGTCCTGTGTGGGGAGGGCTACAGAGCCCTGAGTGTGCGTGTGTGTTTGTGTGTAATGGGGTGGGGTGAGGGGGGTGGTGGTGTTTGTGTGCGTGTGTACCTGAGTGCTTGAGTGTATATATGCGTGTTTGTGTATATGCAAATGTGTGTGCGTGTGTGTGTGTGTGGTGAGTGCGCGTGTGGTGGGGGTGGGGTGAGGGGGTGTGTACATAAGTGTCGTGTGTGTTCGTGTGGACAAGTGTGTGTTTGTCTGTGAGTGTGTATGTACAGTACACAAGCACATGTGTGCGTCTGTGTGTGTGTGTGCGTGTGGTAGTACTGGGGGCGGGGTGTAGGGGAATCAAACACTGAGTCTATGTGCATCCAGCCTGTTTTTCAGCTGAAAGCGAACAGCGGTATCAGTAAAGACTGAACGAACGAGCAAGAGAGAGTGACAGACAGACAGACAGACAGACAGACAGACAGACAGACTGTGTGAAAAGGCGCGCGAGAGAGAGAGAAAGCGAGAGAGAGAGAAATGGGCTGGTTGCTATGACAACTACTCATACAGCAGGCTGTCAGTCATGTTTCATTGGTGCTGAGGATAAAGGGGTGGGGGTGGGGGAGGGATGGGGGTGGGGTTCTGAGTCGGGTCATCTCCCCGTACGCTCTCAGCTCTTGTGTGAATTCTGCTGTCAGCCTCAGAGATAAGGGGAGATCAGCAACAGTATTAGCAACCAGATAAAAATATAATTAAATAAATGAATGAATGAATGAATGAATGAATAAATAAATACATAAATAAATAAATAAATAAATAAGAATGGATATGTTTATTAAAGGAAATGATGGAGCTTTGCAGGCAGGGCCATGGTTCTGTGTGGAGACAGTTTTACCACGTCCACTCATTTGGATAGCCAATAAGAGATGACCACAGATAGACTGCGTGGTATTGCAGATATGTTTCTTCATTCCCCACACCGTAGCTTGGAATACCAAGCTATTTGCCAACCCTCCCAACCACCCATCCCCCACCCCTTACAAGGGTTGGGAACAATAAGTGAGCAAGCAAGCAATGCACTTCCGCAAATGCAACAACAACAACAACAACAAGAACAACAACCAAGCAGGCCATACAGACCCCCATGCCCCTAAAAAAAAGAGTGAAAGATTTGAATAAACCACCAGAGAGATCGGACTGCTTAGCCAGTAGAATTGAATCCATTTAATTACATACGTTATATGTATAGCTGTGTCGGCAACACTGAGAGAAATCAGCAAGTTGTATAAGCTTTGGACTTGTGTGCTCGGTGTTGTGTGTGCGTGTGTCGGTCTGTCTGCTAGGGAGAGGAGAGAAGAAGAGAGAGGAGAGGAGAGGAGAGGAGAGGAAAGGAGAAGAAGGCTTTGGCAGCGAATGCTGAGCGGCACTAAGAGACTCAACGTTGCCAGATCTCTCCCCGAATAATTGCTCTTTCTTTTCTCTTTATTTTTTTCGCCTTGTGTGTTTCCAGTTAGGGGATAGCAGAGTAGGCGCGTGTTGGTGTTACAGACTTGGAACAACCTCTAAGGATTCCAGAGGGTTTACTTTAAGCTGCATTTTGCTTTTTTTGTTAAAAGCACAGTAAAAAGTTTTATGCTATACACTGTTCTAACTTTGTTCAGACGACATCAAAAATTCACCGTCGTTTTTCTTTTCTGAGAGCAGTGCCATCGCACCTCGGAGTGAGAAAGTATTTTTGGTTGCCTATTGATTCTGTTCACGTTGTCAGAAAACATATGAATACATTTGCATTATACATAGACAAAGTCTATAAATGCAAGTCTACAAATTAACACCGCAAACTCATCACATCATAATCAGAGACAATTCCATTTTGACAGTCAGTATGAAAATAGCACAAACACTAAACAAGAACAGGGAAGGACACTGCGGCATTGCTGCAGTGTGTTACTTGTGAACGACACTTTTACATCAAAGTTAGGATTGGCTACTTCAGTGGCAGATTCTGACCCAGCAACAGTGCCGTCGTGGCAACGGCATTGTCGCTCGACGTCTCCCGTTTCCTCCAGGTTTCATCATCCGTGGCGCGCGTGACAGCTTCCTGTTCGGTTGGCGCGGCGATGAGGAGGAATGGGGGGGGGGGGGGGGGGAGTGCCATGTTAAAGTCATCATGAGCCTGAACACCAGGAAGTGGCCTTCTCAGTGCCCGTGATAAGAGCAACGCGGCGTAGCGCGGCACAGCACGGTACGGTGCGAAACAGAGCAGAGTGGATTGGAGTGGAGCGTGGCATCCTTCAGCTAAAAGGCCCTCAGGGAGGCATTACAGGGCCACACTGCTTTAGCACGCCGTCTTTTATGCTGTGAACCGAATCACAGAGGTCCCCGGCCACTTTATTGCCAACCCATTTACACACTCTCTCTCTCACACACACACTTACACACAGACACATACATATGACCACTCACAAAAACACACGTACACGTACTAACACTCAGACATAAACAAACACACACGTACACACACACAAACATACAGGCACACGCAGACACAGACATACTGACACACATACAAATACATTTTGAGTCAGTACACCTCCTCCACACTAGCACGTCAGTATGGGTGGTAAAGGGTATGGTAACTGTTGCATCACCCTATACAACATGCCCCACACCCTGCTGCAGAGGCAGAGATCAGACAGAGTCCACAAACCACATGTGGGGGTGGGGTATCCCTTCAGTGCTAAACGTGATACACATTTCATAGTTCATAGCTCCATCGTAAAGCCTTGAGAAAATGCCATCAGATACTGTGTGTGTGTATATGTGTGTTTGTGTCTATCTGTGTGTGTGTGTGTCTGTGTGTGTGTGTGATGACAGGAACTGATATATCACACATTACACCCTTTGATTTTATTCGCTTGCTCTATCAAATGATTTCATGGCCTCCCCTCAAATATCAGCAATGTGGCCCCACAATAAACCCTTTAAAAAAAAAAATAAAAAAAAAACCCTGCCTTTTATTATTTGCAGACTGGACTATGCACCACCGGACTGTCCCTCTATCCTGTCACCATCTCCTAACTGCCCTGTGAACGTTTCAGGTAGTACGAGTGATGTAACGGTGCCTGGCCCGGACAAGCCCTAAATTGTGGGCGAGACAAAAAATAGACGCAGAAATTGCTTAAAATATTTTATCTCCATACGTGTCTCAGCAAATTTACACTCAATATGATAACAAACATGAAATATGACTCCCTGCCACGTGTGGGCTTCAACATATTACTCCGCCAGCCATAAATCCTAAAACTGCTGTGTGCAACGTCTATGCGCATGGTATATAAACATTTACAATATTGCAGTGCTATTTATATTGTCTGTCTTCATAATGCCATTTGCCAGGCCTTTTGGCATCAGTTAAGATAAAGATTTTTTTTTTTACCCCTTTCTCTCTCCACTCCCCTTCTTTTCCATTTGCTGCTGTTTGTATTATATCCTGGCCACAATGTCTGTACAGTAACAGTGTTTACCTTTGGCAGTATTTAACGACGCTCCTGCTTTTTTCTTAATTATTTTCTCATCGGCCCGTTGACACTGATTCATGAAGGTGGAGGTGAAACACACACTCCTACATACACACCCCACACACCACCCCTTCACTCTACTGCCCTTGGACCACACCACCGCCATACAAACACACACACACACACACACACACCACACACACACACACACACACATGCACACACACACAAATACACACGCGGAAACACACACACACACACACACACACACACATCTAAATACACATAAACACACACCTAAATACACAAGCGTACACAATCACACTGCACCTCTAGATCGCCTCTTCTGGCCTCTCCCTCCTGTTACCTTGTGATGATCTCAGAGGGGCTAATGAGTTACCCTCATGCAGCAGTTGCTCTCAAGTAATTAACTCACCCCAACACACACACACACACACACACACACACACACACACACACACATCACCCTATCCCTTCTCTGAAGGACGAAACTGACTACAACGCAATACAAGAAACTTCATTAAAGAGCCTCAGCAAACAGGCATTGTGTGCAATGTGGTGCCTTCTGCATCGCTCATGAAGGAAAGGCCAAGACTGCTCTGTGTCCCACTGGGACAGGGGCTCCACCCAGCAGCAATAAGCTCCGACTGCATTCCCACTCCAGAGGAGAGTGGAAGAGAGGAGAGGAGAGGAGAGGAGAGGAGAGAAGAGGAAAGAACAGAGGGGAGAAGAGAGGAGGGGAGAGGAGAGGAGAGGGAGGACTGAGGGCCCTGAAAAGAGTGGATGAAAAAAAGATAAAAAAGAAGCAGTGGAGAAAAAAATAAAAAAATAAACAAGACTGAGCCAGACATAAATTACAGTTCCAACCCACTCAGAGAGCAGAGCACGAATGTCAGAACGAAAGAAAGAAAGAAAGAAAGAAGAGAGAGAAAGAGATAGAAAGAGAGAGAGAGTGAGAAAGGCTAGGGTAGTGTAAGCCTCTTCTTGCTTCAGTCTCCCGTGTGGGAGAGAAGAGTGTTTTGCCGGCGGCCACATTTGCAGAAGAGAAGCGTTCTCGCCAGTAGGCTTCAGCGGCGCCAGCGACCACGTGGGAAGGCGGTGGGTGAAACATGTTCACCCGGGCTGACGAGCTCATGGTCCAGACCTTGACGAAGGTGGAATATGTATCTGCCACACATATACCCAAGCTGCTCAAAAATCTGCGGAGTTAACAGTTATAGGCCAGGATGGAAAAAAATGCTGCATAAGGTGAACCAGCAAATACATAAATATATCCCTAAGCCTTAAGACCCTCGGTTGTGTGGTTTATTTCCTCAAATTTCGTAATAACCGCCCAGCTTGCTTTTTCATATTTACCGGAATAAGCATGCTAAAGGCTGAAAACTAGTGCTAGCCTAAAAATAAACGTCAAACTGTGATTTCCGCACCTTGCCTTTGTCGGCATTGGTGTGGCGTATTGGAAAATGGGTGTTAATGTTCCGGATGCATGCGAGGAAGCTGCCCACTGTTCATTTTGGCAGGCTGTTGTCAACAGGCCTTACAATGCACATAATGGATTTCTGGAAAGTGCTAAAAACCTTTCGCACATGCAAAGCATGCAGAGCCGGTCCATTGGGAGAAGACTGCTGGCTAGCCTGGGGCTCCATTGACCAGGTGTCACAATCACTTCTGTTTAGTCCCCGACCATTCAGTGGGCGTATTACAGAAGAGGTCAATCTTGGCTAAATGGGTTTTGTTGTTGTCAACTGTGCAACTGTGCATAAGGGATAGTCAGGAGCCATACTGTCATAACCAACAACTACATAAAACTACCTTTAACGATCAACAGGAAACTAGCTATAGCTATAACTGTCTACATGACACTAGTTGTAACTCAATACAGTCTTCACTACCTAGTGAATGGAAATGGAATCTAGTCATAATTTAACATGCAAGTAAAATCCTAATTTAAGATGTAACACAAACATATATTGCATTTAAGGTGTGTATAGATTACAGACTTATACATATCTGCATATACATTATATATCCTGTAGCTTAGTACGTGGGTTACATCCTGGCAGTAGGACTTCCACAGACACACACATACATACACACACACACACACGACATAGCACTGAGCTGGCAGGATCTGTTCTCCACAGCACACCGAGCACCGGGTCTGTCCGAACCAGACCCGCCCATTTCCTCCGCGCTGGCAGGGGGGGGCATCTGGCGTCTCCACGGACAGCCAGTGCCGGCCGCCAGGTTCCCCATTCCCCCTGGAAGCCATCCAGTTGGGCCTGGCTCCGGACGGTTTGGGAAAGGGCCCCAGATCGCCGCCCTCGACCGACCCAAGTATTTTTTCAAAGAGGCAAGAGGTGGAAGGGAGGGGAGCTCCAGTCTCAGAGCTACTGACTTGCACTTAGCTCCACCGCTTATTAAAAATGGATTAAAAAGGAGAAGAGAGCGAGACATAAAGAGAGAGAGAGAGAGAGAGAGAGAGAGTGAGAGAGAGTGAGAGAGAGAGAGAAAGCAAAGAAGAAGGAACAGAGACGGAGAGAAATGAGGGTAACAAGAAAGTGAGACAAAGAAGAAAATAAACAGGAAAGAAAGAGAGAAAATAGCGTCAGAATAAGGTGGAGAAAGAGTAAAAAAGTAGAGGAAAAAGAACAGGCGAGAGAGAGAGAGAGAGAGAGAGAGAGAGAGAGAGAGAGAGTGCTTTACTTACTATACATGTGTATGTGTTTGTGTGCGTTGTGTGTGTGTGTGTGTGTGTATATGTGTGTGCGGCTGTGTAGATGTGTGTGTGTGTTTGCGGGTGCGGGTGCGTGTGTGCTGAAGAGAGAAAAAAGGGGAAGGCCAATACTCATTCAGCTCGCTTGCTTCATCCCACAACCTTGACAGCCTCATTTGTTTTCATTTTCAGGATGTTTTGCTTGGTATCTAACGGAATAACTATCTATCTATTGACCGAATCATCAGCAGCCATGAGCGTAATTGCTCATGGGTTGTCATTTACGAACACAGCCTCGCCATCAGACCCCCAACGTTGCTTTGATTATGTGTTGTCATAACAAAACAAACACTTGCGATCTAAATGATATGAATGTCACCGTGACCTGAATCAAAGCTGCTCAAAGCTACATTCGTTCCCATAGACCATATCTGAAGCAATATAATTTAGTGTTTAGAGTGCAGAGTGTCACGTCTGCGTCCATGTGGTTTGCGAGACTGAAGAATATTTAATATGACACAATTATATTGCATTCATTCGTTTGTGCAATAGACGGCCGTGGCGGTTGACTTCAATGCGATTCAGAATATTTAGCTGGGTTGAAAGAGTTCAAGGCAAGTGCTATGTCCAAGCTCTGTGTGTATGTGTGTGCGTGTGTGCGCAAGTATTCATAACAACTCCCTTTGGGCTAGCTGCCTCGGTGTGTGTGTGTGTGTATTTGTCTTCTGTGAGTGTTTGCATGCAAGCAAGCGTGAGGGATCTTAATGCACACAAGGAAGCAGAATGCCACCTCCCTCCACACACACACATACACGCACACATACACACACACACAAACACACACACGGCTCACCACAGGGTTTTGTGTGCGAGCAAGCGCAGAAGTGTCGTGTCAGCACGCACCATATGGAACTGTGGTTAAATAATATAAAAATCACAATTGTGTGATAAAATATACATGGAGGGGACCACCGCCACTCTCTCTGTTCTGCTCTGCACCGCCTGAACTTGTCTTCCAGGAGGGCTTCTGCCAAAGCTTTCTCTCTCTCTCTCTCTCTCTCTTTCACTCTGTCGCCCTTTTCTGCCTCCCTCATTCCTCTTCCTCTCTGAGTGACAGAGAACTGCCGGGAGCATCTTAGCGAAGCCCAGAACCCCCGAATGCCCTACTTTCCTACAACCTGAGCGTGAGATTTCCCCTATCTTGGTTCACCTTAATCTAATTATGAGCCTAAATGGCAAAGAAACTTTGCATGCGGAATGCATGAATAATTTTACATACATCTTGACTTTGGCAGCTTGAAAACCTGAAGGCAGGCTGGGGGGTCACCATTTCTGAGCAGGGTCCTAAATTACAGAAACAGTAAGGGAATGATAGCTAGAGTTTGCGTCCACCATCGTTGTAGCTCCAATAAAAGGTAGACTGACCAGATTTTCAATAGTCTGAAAGATCTGATTTCTAGGGTAGGTTTTCAGGTATTCTGAGTTTTTTTTCATTAGTTTTCTTTGCTGCCTCATAATTCATCATCAATTATTATTGTGCATAAGTGTGTATTTAAGTTTGTGTGTATAAGGTGTGTGTGTGTGTGTGTGTGTGTCAAGCACTGTATGTCTGCCTGTGTGATTACAGAAAAAGTAAACAAAATGACTTCCAGATTGCACAAGCCAGTGCAACAAACTTGCATCTCCCCCACATTTGCCGGTGAAACCAAGAACTCGCTGGCTTGCTCACTCACCCGCTTGCTCGGTAATGCAGCAGATTATCTGAAATGAGTCGAGTCTATTCATCGTTTCAAAGGCCAGTCACTCTACTGCTGATTAGTTATTGTACACACTTGTCAATTAAGGCTCCCAGGAGGGGAGGCATTGTGAAGGCTTTCGAGTGTCACGCCGCATCGAAATCAGGAGGGAGATGGTGGTTGAAAGAGATGGCGCACACTGGAGTATGGGAGGGATGGAGAAGGCATCAGAGAAGCCTTCAGGAGAACAACACAGGACTTCCATCTCATTCTCATTTATGGAATGAGACGGAATGGCCCGTCAGAGAAACACGCTTGATGAATCAGACTCAAACAGTGTTTTTGTTCAGCAAGCAAGCAAAATACACACAGGAGTGCCTTACATAGGTAAACATGGGATTTACTATCAGCTACTTATGGAGAATAGTGTGTTTAGCAGGAGAATACAACAGAGTTCAACAGAGTGTGTGCTCTTTCAGACTCTTGGTGGTTTAGAGTATGTAAAATACTACTGTAATAAACAGAAATATTTGTGAAAGGCAAGATATGCCTGTGGCATATGGCGGTGGTAGTGTAGTGGTTAAGGAACCTGGATAACATGCAAGTAGCCTGAAAAGGTCGAATCCCAGCTGCCACCATTGTGCCCTTGAGCAAGGCACTTAACCCCAAGTTGCTCTAGGGGAGACTGGCCCTGAACAATTCAAAGGCCTCATTATGTGAACAACAATACTACTAAGGTATCATTGTGTATATTGGTTTTCAATGTTTTGTATACATTTCCTTGAATAAATACACTACTCAAACATAACCACTGACATCTTTTTTTACAGTGATAATAATAAATAAACTCCATAGGTCAACCCAGAGGGTCATTGCCACCAATATTCTCATTCTACTTTAGCTGAGTACCAACAAGAGACGAAATGCTCAATACTCATTTTCATTAGATTGCAAGTTTAGTTCCCAGTGGGTTAGAATCCACAATGAATTATTCCCAGTGTTCAATCAATACTTGTAATATAAAACATGATCACTCTCTCTCTCCCTAAGCTTCGCTACCCCAACAACTGCATGTTAATGCATTTACCGATCTTCATACAATCATTTTGACAAACATTTAATTTGGTTGATTTTTAATTGTGTGGAGGAGGGGGGAAAAGTACAAGTACAACCACAAATGAAAGAAGGACATTAGCATTGCAGATACAATAAATAAAGAATAAATCCATCCCATAATGTCTCCTATCCAGCGCCCAATGGGGAGGGGAGTGAAAACTCCAAAAATCCTTGAAACTATAAACAGAATCCTATATGCCTTCTGTCCAAAGAGTCTCACTTCAAACTGCTGGTATTCACCCTTTGACACAAAAGGGTGGTGTGTTTGAGTGTGTGTGTGTGTGTGTGTGTGTGTGTGTGTGTGTGTGGTGTGTGTGTGTGTGTTCATGTCGAACAGAGAGAAAGTGTGTACAGTACATGTCTATGTGTAAGGAAGAGCAGCAGTGAGAGAGAATCCTTCGTGTGTGTGTGTAAGAGAGAGAGAGAGAGGCAGAGAGAGATGGAAATAGAGAGAGAGAGAGAGAGATGGAAAAACAGAGAAAGAGAGAGAGAGAGAGATGTGCAATAAAAATGCATGTGTGAGATGACACCGTGCTTGAGCACCCCATCCCCGCTGGGTGCCCATAAACACCTCGGCCCCTTCCCACCCCACGCTGCCCTGGTAATAAACTAACACCTCATTCCCAACCCAGCATCAGTGGACCCCAGTGAGCCGTACGGCTGTGCGCAGCCAATGTGCCTTTTTAACACACAAGTACCAATGCTCCCCTGAGTCCCCATAGATAGAGAGAGACAGAGAGAGAGGTGAGGGGGAGAGAGAGAGAGAGGCAGAGAGAGAGAGGGGAGGGGCTTTCATAAACCCATAATGATATGCTCTAAACCCACAGGGGTGAATGTAACCTTTCGCATTGGAGGACGACGTTATTAGAAAAGCCAAAGTCAGAGCAGTCATTTAAGTGTGTCCTGACAGTAACGGCTATTCCCATTAGTTTCTCCGCTGTCTGTTGAAATGCGGTGAGGGGGAAAAAATAAAGGCCACCAGAAGAAGAAATAATAGACCCCTGTTTCCTACAATTTCCAATTCAATTTCCTACCACTGACCTGAGGTAACTAGAGAAATCAATGTGAGGAGAAGGTAAAGAATTCTGACTGCAACAATAGCAGCCTCCCCGTCTTTCTCCAAAGGCAAACCCCATCCATCACTGGCAATGTCAAAGTGACAATCTTGCTTGTCTGATCCTGACACACATCCTCTTTGAGGGTAAATTAAACCCTTGATCCATGGAGTTACCTGTGATTAATACGCACTCCCCTATCCTTTAAGCGAGCCTTAACCCCGTGTGCCAGAGCCCTGGGAGTACGGGTTTGTGGCTCCCGAGGAGGAAAAGACAACCAGGCTGTGTCTTTTCGACTGAACTCAGAGCTTGTTATCAAAGGCCAGGGCTGCCAGAAGAAAGGTACGACGGGTGGTGGTGGGGTGGATGGAGGATGGGGTGACAGAGCCAATCCGAAGTCTCTCTCAGCATACTGTTTGGATCATATCATCACAGAGACTCCTAATGAAGTGAAAAATATCCAAGAGAAGTACATTTCTTTGATCTGCCGCCGCCGTCGAGGCTGCTGCGCACGGGGGCCAACGGCAGCTCAATAACTCCAATGCCGAAAGAGCCCGTAACCCAAGGGGTGAGATGGTGTGTGGAGTGTGGGGGGGGGGCAGAAATCAATGTCTGACATGGTTGATCTGCATCTACTCAAGACAAGACGTGTTTACAGAATATGCAACATCGTCCTCCTTACAAAAGTCAACAGTTTCTTCTTTTTCTCACCATCAGGGAGAACCCTACAGTGCTTTTCCACAATTTTGCACCCGTGAAACCTAAGAGAATAGATTAGAAAATATGATGGAACTTCCTCTGTCTCTGTCTCTCTCACCCTCTCTTCTTACAAAAAGCTGATAGATGAAAGATGGTTACTTCACACACGTGTGCCAACAAGCCTTGATCAAAATGACTCCTTAATGGTCTGGGCGATGTGGTATAAATACAGCAGGGGCCAGTGGGAAGGGACCTGCAGGCGCTGGAAAACACTGATGCTTCGCCACACGCCTCTCCGGGGCCTTCATGTTCCCGACTAAATATGGATTATTGTGTCTCAGCCGCTTTTATCTTCAAACACGGCTTTCAGCCATCTGTTGTCAAAGGCAGGAGACCTCTGTGCCCAAAGTGTCTTCGGAAGAAAATGGAAGGAAGGGGGGGAGTGGGGGTGGGGGCGGGGGCGGGGGTGTAGATGCGTTGAGAAGGGAATGGGAAAGGCCAAAGAACTTTTGAAGCGTGAAAGACTCTGGATTTACTTTTTCCTTTCTTTAAAAAAAGGGAAAGAGAGAGAGAGAGAGAGAGAGAGAGAGAGAGAGAGTGATGGAAGAGAAAAGAAGAGCGAGAGAAAGAAAATCAAGGTCTGGGGGATTGTGAAATGTTATTTCTATCTCCATGCTGAGGCTTTTTCTCCGGCAGACCTGAAAAACATGGTTACACCAGTTCAGCAACCATCACTTCTTATTTTCTCCTTTGTAAAGCGTGCTCTTTGTAAATCTGTCTGGCACTTAGCGCTTTGGGGTCTTCGGAGGCCCATGTGTGTGGGCGGCTTTCCTTGAATTTTTTTTTCTCTTTTTTCTAAACATGAGATGCCTCCTCTTTCAATGCACACTGCCACTTGTGACCCCAATATTCATGTGGATTCTTGCCTGTGTAATTTCTGCATCGCCCGGTGTTTCTGTACAACACCTGTGAGTTTGGTGGATGGATCCTCCTTACTGTTCTAGAGAGGACCTTGTCGGTTCCACGTTACAATCCAGCATTCTGCATGCCACAGACGCCCTCCTCTTGCTTGTGAGAGTGCGCGTCTTGGCTCTCGAGCCCTCAGAGTTGGTAATTTCCTGCCTCTCATCTTCTGAGAGGTGTAATGAGCGGTGTAGGCTGCCGAGTCGTTATCTTGTCTAACAAATAACACGTGATCCGAAACAACAGCAGCTGCTACACAACCAGACAGAACTGACTGGAAAAGAGAAATATGTGTGTGTGTGAGAGAGAGAGAGAGAGAGAGAGAGAGAGAGAGAGAGAGAGAGTGTGTCATTTTTTTTTTTTGGGGTGGGGTGTAGCTTGAGAAAGCAGATGTTTTAAAACACTTGTATAATTGCCCGGGAAAAAAACGTTCTCTACATCTTATCGGATCTATTGAGCGGGATGAGCACGTCAGACGTAACGTCTCTTTAAGAAAGCTCATTTTCACGCCAAAATGAATCCTAACATTGGTGTGCACTCATCAGTGGAACGGCAACAAACCTCCATAAAACACTCCACCCCGCCATCACCCCCTCACTCCCCAAAATACCATTAACATCCCAGGGGACACCTAAGCAAAGCATATGAGTTACATTATATTTGATTTGTCAATGTGCCTGCTCGGAAAAATAAATGTAGATTTTTGCATCTCTCATCCAAACCTTCCCCATAACAAGGGTCTATTTAGATCTGTCCTTGGCCAAAAGGCAGGGGTACTTGAAATGTGTTTAGATTTGGAGCAAACATCAAAGAGGCTTAAAGCTTATTTTTGAAGTGTATGGTGCCCCAAGGGCCGAAGCGCTTGTGCACGCCTGCTACGCTCCTGTAAATAGTTTGGATTTTCACTCTGTAAAAATTCACCATCACTCTCTCCCTCTCTCTCCGCAAATTTGATTCCTCACTGGGGTCTCTGACGCCACCTTCACAAGAAGGGGGAAAAAAAGAAATTAATATATCACTTCATGTAATGAAGCTGCTGATTGGTCTGCAAATATGTCGATCACAGGCTCTGTAGTTACCAGGCAGCTCAGCCATATAAATGGCTGTAACTTTAAACAGTCAGTAGCAACACAAACATTATTAGAGAAAATAACTGTCCTTCTCTGAAGCTGCACACATGATACTGTTGACATCAGATGCAGTATCAGCCAGGTACTAAGATAGGAAGCTGTCAAAGGACCTGATACATGAGACTAATTAAATCAATCTCAGGTTTGCAAACAGATTGAAAGTGGTAATGTTCCGCATGGTTAAATCTAATGTTACCCTCTGACCTACTAACTAGCCAAATTTGAGCGGCTTCGCTACATATCATTATTTGTAATAACGGGGACGGTTATTTTTCCTTTGCTCTTAACCATAAATGAAATTTCATTTAGTGTGTCTTTTAAAAAAACATGACACATTAATATTGACTTGAGGCTGCCATGTTAAAGCTTGCTCCTCATCCATTTAGTCTATGCTCCATTTAGCTTTTCTGTCATTAGAGATAATGCAAAAAATAAATGTTAACATGGTACTTCTACCAACCCAACCCCCTTAAACACACCACACACACACACCACACACACAACACACACACACACATACACACACACACACACACATACACACACACACACACACATATACACACACACACACACACACTCACACACAACACACATATACACACACTCACACACACACAAGCACACATATACACACACTCACACACACTCACACACACAAACACACATGTACACACACTCACACACACACACACACACACACACACACACACACACACACACACACACACACACACACACACACACACACACACACACACACCCTTCCCCCACATTTACTTCCAAGTCATCATAGCACATGCCCTTCCACGAATGGCAAATGTATTCATTTCAAATTCAAGGGAAAAAAAAAAACATGGCTGTGCATTTGTGCTGAACAAATTTCAACTAATTATAACGCAAACTACATGAAATGCTCTCCGTGACCACTGCAATCCTCTTTGCTATGCTCCGCGAGGTTCCTGAACCCATTACACAATCACCCCATGTCAACACACAAACACAAACCAACACCAACACAGATAGCAAGCCAGAAACAGAGAGAGGAGAGAGAAAGGAGAGCGAGAGAGAGAGAGAAAGAGAGAGAGAGAGAGAGAAATATCCATGTTAAGTATACTGACAACTTCCATTGTTTGATGCCATCAATCTTCTGTTTCACTCTCTTTCGACTTTGTCTAATATGGTGCTGTGCGTGTGTTACACAAGCCATGGATCTTTAATGAAAGATTTTGCAATGAAGCCTAGTCACTCGGCTGCTCTAATGAGATCCCTAACTGTTCTCGCCATCTGCCAACCTGGAGTGCTGATATCAGGGACGCGGCAAACTTGGACTCGGTCGTCTCGCTAATCTTCTCTCTCATGTCAACAACCTAAAACAGGGGCTTTACAAGACACTTTGCTGCTAAGCCGCAATTCAAAATGTGCTACGGCTAAAAATAAAAGTTAATTTCCGTCGGCATCTAAGTGCGAACAAACACAGCACAAGCTCTGCTTTCTTGAATGTGACCCACCCCAACCCCCCCCCCCCCCCCTTTCACCTCATTGTAGAGTTTTCCGCTGTCCTCCCACAAACACATTTGTTTGTGTTACGTGAAGTTTTGACAGGGAAAATGCACAGCAAGGCCTTGCTTTGGGTGAAACTCATCGGCGGGGCTTCATGGCTGCCGAGCGCTCACAGGGAGGAAGACAAGAACGAGGAGGAGAAGGAGGAGGAGGTCATTCTGTGAGAGCTGAGTGATTGACTCGCTGCTGGACATATGCACGCTTTCTCTCTCTCTCTCCCTCTCTCTCTTTTTTTTTCTCTCTAGCTCCTTGGCTCCTGAAGGCATCAGACAGGAAACTAAATGCAATCGCTGCACTGGAAAAAATGCTGCTTTCAATCATCATCACTGCCTCCTGTTTCCCACAGTATATACCTGGCATATAACAATGATAACTGCATTATTATAATTATTATTATTATTATTATCAATGTTGTTGTTGTTTAGCTTCATCTTTGAAAACTAGCCATTGTATCGGGTCATCACATTGAAAAAACAAAACAAAACAAAAAAAACCCTTTGTGACATGGAGGATGAAGGATGCCCAGATGTGAATGTCTAAGGTGGCCACATCCTCGCAGAAAAAAACATGAGTGTTTTTACACACCCTCCACCCTTTTTCCCTCCCCAACCCTTTTCACCACATCCTCCAGTCTCAGATCTGCTCTTCCCCGCTGGAGTGCAAATTGAAAAGCGGAGCGTCCATAAGAGACTGGATTAGGCTTCCTTTCCCGCCATGCTTAAATTGCCCTAATCTCCCATGCAGATCACATCTGCAGCTAATTGATGGATTTGCTGGAGGATCTGAGAGCGGCTTGCTCCGGCGTGTACGCATGTTTATTTTCAGCGGGCGAACGAGCAAGCGAGCAAGCAGGGCCCCCTCTCTCTCTTTCTTCTGCTGTCTTTCTGTAGCCGTCTATTGGCTTCAGCCTGTCCACCTGACGGAACCAGATGATCAGCAGTGACCCGACTGTCAGAATCCGTCGCCAGACACTCTCCAAGAGCAGGGCCGTACATAATTACAGACTGTAAAGTGTGTGTGTGTGTGTGTGTGTGTGGGTGCTTGTGTAAGTGGGTATGCATGTGTATGTGACTGTGCTTATTTTTATAGGTGTCCATGTGAGTTTATGTGTGTGTGTGAGTGTATGTGTGTGTGAATGCGTGTGTGTATATGTGTGTGTGTGTGCTCACTGACTCTCTCTTTCTTGTGCACTGGTTCAGCATAAATAATTCAATGCACATGAGGCATATTGTTGTCCTGTGGCTGATACGACAGTGCACTGTAAGAGAATTCCACACCAAGGGAAAGTATTCATTTTTTTCTCCCTCCCTCCCTCTTTCTCTCTCTCTCTCTCTCTCTCTCTCTCTCTCTCTCTGTCCATGTCTCTTTCCTGCTGATGTGCCTACACACCTAACTTGGTTACCAGCTGACAACTGCATTTTCTGTGCCCCTGTACACATTTCCCATTAGACATGGCTGTGTGGCCCAGGGAGCTCAGGCTCACTTGTGGCTCCCCATGTGGTTCCCCGAGCCCAGGATGCGCAGGCAGGCCTCAACACAACAAGGCTTTTAGGAGAGGAGAACTGGCTCAGCTGCACACACACACACACACACACACACAAACACACACGCGCGTGCGCGCACACATGCTCTTACATCTCACAGGGATTGCAAGCGAATGGTTTACATGTGGACAGTGAGTGCTTGCGTGTCAGGTTGTGTGTGTGTGTGTGTGTTTGTGTGTGTGTGTCTGTGTGTGTGTGAGACAGTGTCAGTGTATGTACAAATGTGGTGTTTGTGTAGAAATGGAAGTACATATGCAGTGGTGTTTGTGTGTGTATGTGTGTGTGTGTGTGTGTGTGTGTGTGTGTGTGTGTGTGCGTGTGTCTGCGCATGCAGTGGCGGTGGGCAAAGCAATGATCTATTTTTTCCCATTATCCTGCCTGCATACGTGGGTCTCATTTACATTCATGGTTATCCAGATAATGAAGCTTTCAATCCGGGGGATCCTGTGGCGAGAACAATGAACCCAATTACCTCCCGCCGCCTGCGAGATGGGATGGCAGACTCAGAGACAGATGGGTGAGGCTGCGGTCGGCCGGCAACCCAATCACATTCATCTCGCCTCCCCTGTCCCCCCTACCAACACACACACACACACACACACACACACACACACGCACACGCAGACACACACACACACGCGCACACACAAACACAAATACACACATACACACACATACGCACGAACACACACATACACACAAACACACAGAGTCTCTCTTACACACACACACACACACATACAAACTCACTTACACTTGGCCCCATCGCAACTTATCAACAGACTGAGGCTAGAGCCCTAGGATCAGTACATCAAACACAGAGCAACCCCTCCTTCCACACACACACTGCCAGCAGCCCATCAACACACCACACACACACACGCACACACACCAACAGCGAACTTCATCCACATCCCAGGCCTGCAACTGCATGAAACAGAGCATCCCCTGAGAGCAACCCCAACACACACACACACATGCACACACCAACCCCCTGCCCCCATGCTCTCTCTCCCTCTTTTTCTCCTACATGCTGGTCTGTTGTTCTTCCCAGCAGTGGAGGAGATCCAGAGCTTAAGCCTTGATCTTCAAAACCTTATAGTCCCAGACTTCCAACCCTCCCCTCGCTAAATGTATGTCTTACCACCACGGTGGAGTTTCTTTTTCCTTAAAGATCACAAAAAAGGTTTTTTTCCCCTTTTCATTATTCTGGACCACATTTGAACTTACGGTTTTTACTGTAAGAAAAGGTAGTACATTTTTTTTCGGAAAAAGAATGGGAACTTTCCAGTTGACAGACCTGACGAAGCCATCAGCTTCTGTTTAACGATGAGCTACGCGGCCAGTTTCATTGAGACCTCCATGAAAACCCAATATTTTGTTTGTCTATCGAAGCTCCTGCACCTCAATATTTCTTCTGTCATCCATCTATCCTAGCCACACAAATCTTTAGCGATTGACTGCTTGATCAATCCGGCTTTGGATGGTTAGGCTCTCTGGCGGGCCAACGGCTCATATCTGGCATTAGTGCGGCATCCCCCCCGTGAGCCAGAGCTCCCCTTGAGTGACACGGCGGCTTGCTTAAATGTCAGAGAGGCAGGGCTGTGGTGCTTCTCATCTTCTCATCCGCTCGGTGGATCAACACCGGCTTGGAAACGAACGCGTTATTGATGAGCTACTAATTACGCTTATTGCAATTTTCAGCTGACCTTTTCTGAGAACACCTCTGCTCATTACTAGATCAGCCTTACCCCTTGCAATCCTGGATTTCTGATGAAACACCACACGTTCATCTTGAACCCAAAGAACACACAGATCCTCATCTTGGAATAGTGTGGGCAGGCTACCTTCTCAGTAAAGGCCCACACACATAAGTTGTGTATGCATAATCTAAATAAGAATTTGCACCGTTGCGTCGTTATTAAATTGCAAAGTACAAGTTTAAGCACAGAACCTACAGCCTGCACCTTTGCACTCTCTGAAACAGGAAGCATGCACTCCTACATGTTGTTATTTTAGTTTTTGCATTGGTAAGGTAAACTGAAGCTAATACTTTTTGACTGACATTTTTGCTACCTTAAGGGGTAACAAATTGTGCTCAACTCGACCGGCGTAGCAGCAGCACAGTAAACACTTTCACACACAAAGGCCGCACCTTCGACACCTCAGCGGGAGCAGTCACTTTCTACTTTGGGCTACAGAAGCTGGGAAACAGACCAGCTGCACAGCAATCCTTGATGAGCCATCCCTAATATAACCCCCTCTCTTTCTTCCACAACCATCACCACCTAACACCCCTCCGCCCCCCTCTCTCTCCACCAATAGTCCTCTCTGCTGTAGGTGCTTGGCTTGTCAGGCATCTTTGAGAGGAGCTCGGCTGGACTGTTCCGCTATTCCATTACAATCTCATTGCCACGGTGATGAGAGCTGACTGGAACAGCGAATAAATATAGCGAGGTGGGTGGAGGGTAGGGGTAGGGGTTGGGGGGTTGGGGGTTGGGGTTGGGGGGCGGTAGAGGGGTTGAGGGTGAGTGGGTGGAGGGTTTGACAGGGGAGGAAAGGGCCCAAACAGCAGTTTTCCTGGCAGCAGCAGCAGAGGCAACGACAGTGGAGCCAGGTGAGGCTTTGCAGAGACGACACCCAAGCCAAAGGATTAATGGTCCCCGGGGACGCCAAGGTAAGCGCACAGCTCCTGCCTGACATCTTTGTACTTGTAAGAGCACACAAATTAGCCAGGCGATGCAGTGAGTAATGGCCAAGGTGCAAACATCAGTCCTATTTAACAATGCATGCAAAGCACTGCACTGAAAAGTGGCGGAGGGGGG
Organism: Tenualosa ilisha; assembly: GCA_015244755.2. Classification (NCBI taxonomy): domain Eukaryota; kingdom Metazoa; phylum Chordata; class Actinopteri; order Clupeiformes; family Clupeidae; genus Tenualosa; species Tenualosa ilisha. The sequence goes on along the minus strand of PYXC01002775.1, from coordinate 2,527,178 downwards.
GGGGAGAAGAAGACAGAGAGGGTGAAGGAAAGGGGGAGATGGAGTGAATTGAGGAAAGAGAGGAAAAAAGGAGGACATAGAGGAGAAGAGGAGAGAAGAGCTCTTTGTTTGGGATTGCTGCCTTTGTTTGTGTGCAGCGGGTTTTGATGAGGAGGCTGCGCACTCTACACACTCGGATCACACACACTCTGCCCAACACACTCTCCTTCTCGCTTTCCCTCCTCTCACAAATACACACACACACACACACACACACACACACAAAACACTCCCTTCTTCTCTAACACACATGAACACAATTTCTCTTTGTCTATCTCTCTCTCTCTCTCACACACACATACACACCCACACACAAGCACTAACGCCTCCCTTCCCACACAAACACACACATACACACACATAGAGGCATTGGCAGACCCCTGTGAAAGTAGGAGCACCTCCAGATGTTTGGTGCCCATAATTCTCCCGGTGCCCCCACTAAACCCACCAGAGTGTGACAGAGTCTCTTGTTCGCGCCAAATGCCAGCGGTTGGCATGTGCCGTGTTCTGTGACGGCAACGTGTGTGATATGGGCATACCTCACCCCTTCACTCAGCCGGAAGGGTGACACCCCCCACCCCCACCCCCACCCCCACCCAAAAAAGGAAAAAGAAGCACAAGCAGATGGGCTCCTAGTGAAACCATTTTCTCTGTTCCACGAGAGCCCTATGAAGTCTTTCCAGCCGCTAGGTCAGCTGTTTACAAAAAAACGGCTTCGTTTGAAATGCCTCTTCTGTGGAATGTGAGCTGATTTAACGCTAGGTGCTTTAAATCAGGGCCCGCCAGTGTTTTATTTTTCTTTTCTTCTTTACTGAAGGGGTTCAGCCCCCCTTTAAAATCCTTCAATTTAGAGGCTACAAGATAAATGCCTGCTAACGCTTTAAATACCGGAGCAAGACCAGAATTAGAAGTTGAATAATCAAGATCTTTTCCAGGTAATCAACTGCTTCCACTTGAAAGGTCCCTCTCCACTCCCTACAAGCATGGAGTTTGAATAGACGGCATATCTGCAACGGCAGCATACCCTTCCATTATAATCCATTTTCCCATACCTTGATCTTCATGTTATTTTGTAAAGATGCAGAATCTTATAGAAGACGGAGGATATTTGTACAGATAAAAACAACACTAGGTGGACCAGAACGTGAAAGGAAAGGTAACATAGACACACACACACATACACACACACACACACAAACATGTGTGTACATGTGCAGTGGTGAAGACAGGAACAAACACACATACGCACGCAGATTTGTGTGATGGAGGTGAAAAGACAACACACACATACACAAAACACAATCTCATTGGAGCAAGGTTGGTGAGATCACACACAACTCCCACACCCACACACAGACAAACACACACACACACAAAGACACACACATTCGGCCATACGCTGTGGACAAACGCTCTTCTCGGCACACTGCCTGTCTCTCTCTCTATCTCTCTATGTCTCTCTCTCCATGTCTTTCTCTCTCTCTCTCTCTCTCTATGTCTCTCACTAATGACCACGAGGCCTGAATTCTCCCAGTCCCATGGGAGAACAGCTGCTGCCATCACCAGCCTTTCCCAGGGCTTCTAAAGGGGAAGGGAATGGGGATGAGCTGGCTACAGGCCTGCCCTACAGAAGCAACCCCCCCATCCCCCTACTCCCTGTGTGCTGCACTGGGGCTGGGGCTGGGGCCTATGCTCTGTTGTGCCAGCGTGCTGGCTAAGCCTGCCGAAAAGCCCATCCAGCCAATTTACTCCCACAGAAATGCCAGGGCGGCTCTAATGGGGGCACCAGGGAGAGCCAATGGTCCGGTCCCCGTGGAGACCAGGAGGCAGAACACTGAGGAGGGAAGGAAGGTAAAGCACTCTGGGAGGATTTCTCCAGAGTTTCTTCCTCCTTTGTTTTTTTTGTTCTTCTTCCTCTTCTTTTTATACAGGAGGGTTTAAGTCCCTCTGAATCAATTTGTGCGAGTCCTCGCAAAAGTCCTTTTTTTTGTGACGTTATGAGAGAGTTGATGTTTCTCCCCACACACACACAATGCTGCTCCTATCTTTGCTTCCACACATAGCCCCTGGTTAGGCTTACCCTTTGGAGTGACTGAAGTCTACGAAAGAAAAATGTGGAAAAAAAGAAGTATAAATGTTAAAACTAAATGGCCACACGGGTAGACAGATCTACCATTGTTTCCCTGAGCAACCATTCCAGCCACGTATCACCTCTCTGATAAGCAAAGTATCTCCAGTCGAACGGTAGCTGGCGGCTTTCTCTCTCTCTCTCACACACACAGACAACCACACACACACCTTAACGCAGCTAATTTCTGCCACATCACTCTTTTACAACATTTAAAGATGCATTTAGGATTCCAATAAAAGAGTTGATGGAGTGTCTCTCTATGCTGTTAAGGTGGTCAGCAGTTATGGTAATATATTGCATCTTGTGTAGGGTAGAGAGAACATGGTGCAGCTGTACTGAGATGATCAGTGACCATAAGGATGCAATTACTACTCACAGCTGAGATGTAGGCAGTCAGAAAGGTTAATGGAAGAACCGATGTAATTACACAGATACTACTGCGCTCAGAACTCCTGTCGTGCTATTGTCTTATTTGCAAAGTATAAGTGGCAAATGAAAGCAAAACCCTAATTTGAGAAGCACTTCAGAAGAAAATGTTCCAGATGAAAAACATGATTGTTTAATGAATATAATAGCTTTAAGAAAATGTTTGGACCAAATTTGGAATAATTATGCCCGGTCTTACATGGTCTTTTTCTTCGTTTTCATTTGAAAGATAATACAATAGCGCCTTGCCTCGAATGTGTCTCGACAGACAAATATGGCCAGTTATGTTTGCCTCAGTGCTCTCCGGCTTTGAGAAACTTTGGTTCTGGATGATGGCGTATTGGCATTCAGCCGGCCGTGTGTACTTTTTTTCCCCAGCAAGTGGAGTGTTTTCTGTGCGCTTTCAGAGTGTCAAAACACTGCCCAAAAAACACCGCCCCAAAAACATGGCAACCAAAAGAAAAACAAGAGAAAATCAATGCATGCACTCTGACGGTTACTGGACCCTCACCATATTCGGCCCTCTCATTCAGAATATCTCGTTACCTGTTGCATCCAGTAAAATGGGGCAATTTGCTAGCTGTCAAGGGTAGCTTTTTTCACAAAAGTCCCAGTCGAGGTTTGGTTGCTATAGAAGCAACCCCCCTCCCAGACCTCCTCAGTGCAGCACACTCTCTGTGTTAACACACGCCCTCTGAGTGGCTCTTTGTGTGTGCCAATCTCGCTTTGGCACGGAGCACGGCCAAAAATTTTGGCTCGTCACAAACCTGGCACTCCGATTCCAGCTGGTCTCTCCAGAGTCTGTCCATGCCTCCTGCTTCACAACACGTCAACAAGACCAGAAAGGGAGCGAGTGAGAGAGAGAGAGGAGAGAGAGAGAGAGAGAGAAGGACTGTAATGAAGCACTGGAGAACCCATGTTTTATCAGACATGCAGGATAGAGTAGATTCACCAATATGAATGTCAATGTGACATTTTTTCTCTCTCAGTATCTTTTTTCCTGTACTTACGTACCTAAGATCTATTGACTGGAATGGTATGACTCATATAGCAATAAGCTGAAGTCATGAGGTCTATAACAAAGTAAAACTTTATACATATGTATATGGAAAAATGGACTCATTGCGCTTTCTCTGCATTTATGTGATTTAAATTCAGCTCATCTTCCTCCAAGGCAGCATAACCAAACAGACTATATACAGCAACTGCCAACTGTGCCTTGTTATGCGATAAGCAAGCTCCTAATCATATCCAATTTGTCAAATAAATATTCCAATCTCAATGTCAAAAGGAGCCTGAGAGGTACGCTAACAATTCTTATTAGTAGCATGATGCATTTGTATGCGATCCGTTGACCTTATGGGGCTCTTTAAAGTTATGCCTTTGCTTTAAATCATACTGTGTGTCTCGGAAAGGTCAACATGGTGGCCAGGGATGAGCAGGCGGTGCAGGTTGTTCAGGGGCGGACCGGTCACACGGTGGCCCCGGGTCGCCCAGGTGGAAGGCAGGGAGCCTCCCTGGAGCTACAGTTACCCTTTAGCTGCAGCGGAGCCAGGGAGCGGGTGAATGAGTGTGCCGAGGGGACGAGGGCAGTGCCGAATTCTAATGTCGGATCCACAGCCATGCAGCTTGTGTATGTATACCACTGTAAGTATGTGTATATATGTGTGTGTGTGTGTGTGTGTGTGAGACCATGTGTGTACATCTGCAAGGGTAAAATATTGTGATCTGTGATTACTTCCCCTTTCATATTTCATTAATGTCAACCTGATAGGGACGGCACGCAAACTGAGCACAGCAACTAAGAAGATCGGCTTTCCGTGTTCAAAGCCAAAGGGATTAAGTTTTGATGCTTCCCCAGTTTGCGATCCATTTCCCAGATCGTGTTTATCTGGTATCTCCTTTTTTAAGAGTGCACATGGTGACGAGCATTTACAATTCAATAAAATGCGATACGGAGCGTGGACGTGGTACGATGGCGAGGAAGCGCAAGGAAACAGCATGTTTGTCAACACGCGGGGAGATAAAGATGCCATCACAAATCGGCTGCCATATCCTGCTAACAGGAGAGGGCCAGGCGTAGAGCAGCGCGACACTGCCGTGAGTCGGCCCTGTTTGCCAAGAAGCACCTGCTTCCAGCCCTGCGGAGCTAAGGAGCGGGCAGAGCAAGAGAGTGAATGAGACAGAATAAGAGAGAAAGAGAATGAGGGAGAGAGAGAGAGAGAGAGAGAAAATGAGCATGGGAGGGAGGGAGAGAGCAGACAGAATAATCATGACCCTTCCCCAATGTTTACTCTTCTTTAATGGAATCAGAGGTACAAATATAATCCTGTTTCATTGCCATGCGAGGATCCCATTTCTTCAGATTAATAATTCAGATTGTGAAAACGTGGATGGCCCAGGAATAGCTTTTCTAAAATAAAGATTTAAAAAAAGAGGGGAGTGGAGTGAAGAGGAGCAGAGCATAACGGCACAGTGTGGCGGCAGGCGTTGTGGTGGGACACGTGCTCCGTCGGCAGCCAAGGGGACTGACATCAGATTGGGGCCGCTGAGTCTTGGCAGAAATCCTCCGCAGAGCCAGGAACCAGAGCACTTCCTATTAGCACCGCTTTTAAGCCATCATTACCAAGCCTTACAACAGCCAGCCCCCCCCCGCCAGCCAGCCAGCCAAACAGCCGTCCGGCCAGTGGACGAGCAAGCAAGCGAACGAGTCGGCGAGCGGACGAGGGAGAAAGAGAGAGAGAGAGAGAGAGAGAGAGATGTCTGATTTATCAAGGCACGTCGTCTCAAGCGGCGCTGTGTGTCAGTAACCAACACGCCACTCTGCTCTCTGCTGCTGAATTGCTCTCGTTAAACAGCCATACCCTGTCCATACAGATTAAGCAGGGGAAGGAGGCCTTCAAGATTGCATACTGGCCTTCTGAGTCTCTACTCAGGAGACAAGACAGGTTGTTCCTGTGGTGGGCAAGGATCTGTTTTCAAACATTTACGTCCTATCCCAGTAGCCTACATATTAGCAACAGTAGTAGCAATGCTAAAGTCAGGTTCATGACACGTACTCTCTTAAAAGCCTTTTTGTTTGCTGCTCTCTTGTTCCCCTCTCCTGCGTTAATTTGAGGCACATGTCCATGACTAGAACTTTTCGTTCCCTTTTCTGCCTTTCTTTTTTCTTTTTTTTTCTCTTTCGTTTGTGCTGCTGCTGCTCAGGAGAAAATCTTGTCTGTACCATTTTTCTAAATCTCCAGTGATATGAAGAGAACACAATACTATTGACTGGTGCATGTTTAAAGTGCACCGCATGGACAAGCATGGACAGGCCTATTTGCCTCTCCCGAGGGCAAAAATCAATACAGTAAAAAAAATATTTTTGGTCAATGTCATCTATTCGGACATAACGCTAGCCGCTAGAGAGTATTCTCCCTCCCCATTAAGACAGGAAAGAAAGAAGCAAACACAAATGCAGTTCTGTGTGGCTGTGCACAGCGTTCTCAAAATGCATACAGGAGCTTAACGCCAAAAATATTTAAGTGCAACATCAAAGGAACATGTAATAACACTTACAGTGCTCCTGATGCTGCGATGAAGGCTTATCTCCGGAAAAAAACACAGCTTTTCCAAAATCATACATACATAATGACTTTTTTTGTATAAAAACATATAGCAAGAAATGCTAATTTATAAAAAAGGAATGTAGACACACACGCACACACACGCTCGCGCGCGCACACACACTCTTTACCCACATCCACCAAGGACATTTCTTTCTTCTGTTGCCCTCTCTCATGAGAGGGCAGTGTGTGTGTATGAGTATGAATCTGTATATGGAGTGGGGGAATGGGGGGGGGGGGGGGGGGGTCAGCAGGTACAGGGGCGGCTGCCTGTGATTTCTGGTGCCGATCACGTTTGTCCGGCACAGGCTGGCTGGGCCGACGGGCGCCTTCCTTTTCATGACGGCTCATCTCTGTTATTGGTCCAGGCCGAGGGCCGAGGACTCGGCTGCGGGGAAAGCTAATCTGGTCTGAGGAGCCGCGGCTGCTCTGATCTCTCCAATAAGTCCCTGTGCCATCAAAGTGCTCTTTGAAGTTTATGTTCTATAAAATTGGTTCAGGTGTCAGGTCGGAGTTCCTGCAGCCAAAGGCAGGGCAGCCATTTGAAGCGCGCCGCCTTTGTATTCTTAGCAGGGCCCTTCATGTTTATTGCAAAGAGGCAATCAGCACGTCCCGTGTCTCAGGCTTGGGCTGCGCGCCCAAGATGTGAAGTGTCTCGGGGATACGCTTATTAACTTCTTTGTGCTGAAAGCCATTCAGCAATCACCTCTGACACTGCTGAGGATGTAGCAGCACGCCTGATATACCCATCAAGCTCAGTTGCAATAAAGTGTGTGTGTGTGTGTGTGTGTGTGTGTTTATGTGTGTGTAAGTGTGTGTGTTTGTGTGTGTGTATATGTGTGTGTGTGTGTGTGTGTGTGTGTGTGGTGGTGTTGGGGGGGGGGGGGGGGGCGGTGTTGTAGTAGGGAATGGAGGGGTAGAGAAACACACACATTTGGATATGCTCAAGTGCGCCAAGGACGAAGCTGTCAGTG
>PYXC01002775.1:2490000-2512500 GCA_015244755.2 Tenualosa ilisha | reverse complement strand
CGATGGGGAGACACTTACTTGCGAGATGGTGCCTACTGCATAGGTAAAGACAGAGACAAGGAGCGAGTAGTTTTAGGAGGGAGAAGAGGAGGGGCTGTATGTCAGAGAGAAAGAGAGTGAGAGAAAGAGCGAGAGAGAGAGAGAGAGAGAGAGAGAGAAAGAAAGAGAGAGAGATGTCTGTCTGTTCTAGGAAAGGGGCTCTGTGGATATCAAAGCGGTTAGAAATGTGATTTATTCGGCGTAAAGGGCTCCTCAAAGGCCTCCAGTGCTGCCGCTGAACAGCCTTTCAGCTGGAGAAAGAAAGAAAGAGAGAGAGAGAGAGAGAGAGAGAGAGGAGAGAAAGAGCGGAAAGAAAGAGAGAGAAGGGAGAGAGAGATAGAGGCAGCCACAGCGGCCGCCTTTACATCCACCCAGTGCCAGTCATCGGCCCCCGCAAGCTGCCGAAGCTAAATCAATCTGTCTCATACCTGCCGCAACCTCTTTAGAGAGATACAGTGAAAGAGAGAGAGAGAGAGAGAGAGAGAGAGTGAGAGGAAAGGGAGAGAAAGAGAGAGAAAGAGAGAGAAAGGCAGGGAACGAGTATGACAGAGAGAGAGAGAGAGAGAGAAATAAAAGAGAGATTAAGGAAGGAAGAGAAAGAGAGAGGGAGTAGAGAGGGAATGTATAGAGGGAAGGCCCTTGGCTCCTGCGCCACACTTCAACAGTATACGCACATCTGGTAGTAATTGAGATAAGATTGTGTATGTGTGTGTGTGTGTGTGTGTGTGTGTGTGTGTGTGTGTGTGAGTGTCTGTGTGCCTGCGTGATGAGTGGTTTAAAGACTAAAAGAGAGAAAGTGAGTGTGAATGAATATTCACAACCAGCCTTCTCTCCGTCATATAATCAGAGGGAGAGATACTAGCGTGTGCTACTGGCTCATTCTTCTAGGCCACTTGTCTCCAAGACAATAGTCTCGCTTCTCACAAGAGACTTGGCCGTCGACTCATCTAATGTCCCATTCTTCTGAGCCGAGAACGTATAGCTCCTGCAGTCGGTGTGAGCACACTAGCGCCGACATTCTGAACGAATCGACTTCCAGGTTCCCGTGCGCAGTGCTGTGGCATTAAAGGTAATTGCGTGCCGTTGTCAACAGTTACAGCCACTTATGGCGTCCTCATAAATTCAAGGTTGCAACCTGTCAGCCCAGCGAACGCTTCTAATGATAACGCACCGGGATCGTAATTTAAGTCGGCAGCGTGTCAATCTGATGTCCCGTCAAGGCGAATCACAGCCATGTTCCATATGCAGATGCACGTCGTAATAGGAACAAAAAAAAGGAAGGAAAAAAAAAAAGAAAAAGAAAGACGGGGAAAAAAAAGAAACGAGGTAGGAGTCAAAAGCACTTAATCACATTAGCTCTGTAGTCTTAATAACCTGTGACAGTTAGTCCTTGCGGAGGGGAATCCTATAGGTTTAGCGGGTGGGGTGCGTGCGTGTGTCTGGCGGACTTTAGGGAACAGGTGCACCGACCTGCTATCCACTTAATGAGATAGAGACAGTAATTAGGAGGAGGGGATGGGGGGGGCGATGTAAGGCTGACTGGACTACATAACACTATGGGCCCCCACTTACCTACCCACCCACACACACACACACACACACACACACATATATGTGCTTACACACACGCATACATATACACACACAGACACACACACGTGCTTGCACATACACATACACACACACACACACACGTGCTTGCACACACACGTACACACACACACATACACACGCACACACAAACCCAGAGTGGTTTCTACGTCCATCCCCGGTGCCGTCTGCTCTCTCTCTCTCTCTCTCTCTCTTGCTTCAGATGTATAATTAACTACTTATGTGCAGGTCTCAAGGAGACAAGAGTTAGATTTGGCCAATACAATAGGAATAATTCACTGGTATCTTGGTCAGTTGGGTGTGTGGGTATATGTGTGGAGTTGAATGTGTGCGTAAATCTGTGTGTATGTGTGTGAGTGTGTGTGTGTGTGTGTGTGTGTGTATGTGTGTGTGTGTGTGTGTGTGTGTGCGTGTGTGTGTGTGTTTGTGAATTTTGCCTCTTTGTCACGTCCTTCAGCAAGTCTTTTCTCCTTTTTTTCAACAGGTTGTGTGGGTCAGTGTGTGTGTGTGTGTGTGTGTGTGTGTGTGTGTGTGGGTCAGGTTGTGTGCGTGTGTGTGTGTGTGGGTCAGGTTGTGTGTGTGTGTTTGTCTGTGGGTCAGGTTGTGTGTATGTGTGTGTATGTGTGGGTCAGGTTGTGTGTGCGTGTGGTGGTGGTGGTGGTGGGGGTGGTGTTGGTTATACTGGTGGTCGGGGTAGTTATCGTCCCTCCCCTGGAACCGTTAAAGTCATGGCGGTGTTTGATTGCTCCTGTGGTGCCGATCGGAGCTGTTCATTTAAGATGATGTGCACCGCTGAGGCCTGGTCCTGCACTCATTTCCTCCCTGTCCACACCGGGTCCAAACCACAGCCAGGCAGTAACTGGGGGGGGGGGGGAGTGCAAGGAGTGGTGTGGGGAGTTGGGGAGGTGAGATGTGCTTTCGAGGAGGAGGGAGGGGTTGAAAGGGGAAGGTTGTCTGTGTGTGTGTGTGTCTGTGTGTGTGTGTGTGTGGGGGGGGGGGTCTGCGGCTGGCCTACGGGAGCCTAGGGAGCCCTAAAAGCATGGGTGCGATGGTAGCGAGGTAAAAAGACAGCTGAGTGTCATTGTTAATGCGAACACACACCACCACAATGGCAAAATCAATGGGGCTTTATGGAGCATCAATCTCGGCCTGCACAAGACCCGCCGGCCTCCTCAGTTTGACTGTTTCTGGGGGGCTCAGGACTCAGGACTGGCCTGGAGAAGACATGCCAGCAAACAAGTCATAGCAACAGAGAAAGAGAGAAAAAAAAAAAGAAAAAAGAGAGACAGAGAGAGAGAAAGAGAAAGAGAGAGACAGTGATCTTTTTTTGAGCCTTTTTATGTTTGTCTCTAGGGGTGGTGAGTAGAGGATGTACGTGTGTGTGTGTGTGTGTGTGTGTGTATGTGTGTGTGTGTGTGTATTGTGTGTGTGTGTGTGTGTGTGTGTGGTGTGTGGTGTCAGTCCTTTGAAGATTGCATTGTTTGACAGTGGGCCAAGTTGAGAGCTATCCTAATGCATGTGAACGCAGAGGGCTGCCAGGTGAGCTGTGCAGCAGAAGTGGGACAGCAGCTGTGCTGGGCAGGGCTGGACTCCATACTCCTCTCTCTCTCTCTCTGTCGTTTTCACTCTCTCTCTCTCTCTCTCTCTCTCTTTCACTCTCTCTCTCTTTCTCGCCACTGGTTCGACGCCTGGGCCAAACAAACCCTCCCTCAAGTGGGCTTTAGTGTGTTTCCAGTGCACACACACACAAACACACACACACACCACACACACACACACACACACACACACACACACACACACAACCTTTCACACTCACGGAGAAGCCCTGAAAAGAGTATGCGAGAGGACGGAGTCATGTCCTATAAGCCCACGCATGTAAACACATCCCAGGTGCACAGGGGACCGACACAGAGCCACAGAAGCCTGACTCAGGACCAGACTGAAGAGCAGCCCTTGGCACCACCACTCATCAGCAAGAACTCCTCCTTCTCTTTCTCTCTCTCTCTTTCTCTCTCACACACACACATACACACACACACAAACCATTTACTTATAATGTTCTGGATGACACACACCTCTATTTGACCAAACACTGCGTTCAGGGGTAAAGGGGAGTGGTGTGTGTGTGTGTGTGTGTGTGTGTGTGTGTGTGTGTGTGTGTGTGTGTCTGGGCGGTGTCAGGGGCCTCAGGCTCCTGTCCCAATCTCTTGGCTAATTAGTTTTTAATTTACAGTGGCGGAGGAATGCGCTTGGCAGGGGGAGGCAAGGTGAGACAGGCGGCAGAAACCACTTCCTCTACGCTCAAGAACGCCGCATCCTCTTTAATTAAAATGAATACGAGGAGCATCCATCACATACACACACACTCACACACACACACAGACAGACAGACACACACACACAGCTGTATATAAAATACATATAGACATGCAGGCCATGAGTCAGAGAGAGAGAGGGGGATTGAGATAAAGAATGAAAGGGAGCTACAGAGAATGGATACAGAAAGAAAAAATACAAAGTGAGAGTACAGCAGAAAGAGGCGGTGTGTGTGTGTGTGTGTGTGTGTGTGTGCTTGTGTGTGTGTGTGGGTGGGGGGGTGGAGATGGCAGGATAAGAGAAAGATAAAAAGGAGAAGAGAAGAAGAGCAGACAACTACCTCCACGGCTCTCACTGTCTGCCGGCTTCACCTGAATAGGACGAGTCATCTGGGGGAGACAACAGAGAGAGAAAGATGGAAAGGTTAGTCTTGGTGTGCCAGCCACACACACACACACACACACACACGTACACATACAACTGTCGCCACCTCGGTGACGGAACAAGCTTGAAGTGTCAGACACCTCGCCCATGCAAACAGCTGGCAAGCAGATGCTGATCAAGCCCGCCACACAGAAAGATCACCACGAGAGAGACAAAGTCGTGCAGCCCCACACGGCGCCAAGCAAACACACATGAACAAATAAACAACCAACCAACAGAAATACCCCCTGCTTTTCAGAGTTGAGGAAATCAAGACTTCTATTTTAATAAAAAAAAAAAAAAAAACTTGTTTCGTTTGCTTGCTTGTCTTTCTTTCTTTCTTTTGTTTCTTTATTTTTTCGACTTTTCTTTCTTTACTTCTTTCCTGTTTGTGTATTTTAGAAAGTGCCGGGGTTCAGGGGTGTACGGGAGAAATGCAGCCACAATAAAAGAGGAAAGAGCCACAGGAGGAGGGGGATCAATGCGAGCCTATTGATCCCTGGCCCTCTCGGCCGCGCACACAGTCTGCCGGGGGAAGGATTCTGTGGTTAGGAGGCTCACAGTAATCCACTAGGACCTGATAAGAATGGCATTTGTTGGATTAGATGCTTCTGTCATCGCAGTCTTTGTGGTGCGAGGCCGCCTCTCTCTCACTCTCTCTCCCTCTCTCTCTTTCAAGCTCATTCTGTTTATTTTTTTCCCATTACCCTTGTTAGGGTTGAACAGTTTTGCTCGTTTTTGAATTCTTATTTTAAAAAAGGAAAAACTTCACAGCAAATTCACCAGCCCTCCTCCCCGTCACATTTGCACAGCACAGAGGTGATAAGTACGGGTGACTTTGGAAAGAAGGTCAAACAGGTTTGCCAAGATAAATTCTGAGGAAAAAAAAAAAATAGTCAGGATATCAGTGGGATTTCAATCCACTCTCGAAAATGAATAAACGGCTTTTGGCAGCCCTGTTTGTTCAGTTGGGGGCGGAGGGGCAAACGACATGTGCAAAAACCATCCTGCCTTTTGGGCCTCGCTTTTTAAAAGACAGGTCTTTTGTTTTCTCCTCAAAAAACAACAACAACAACAACATTAACTAATCACTCTAGTGTCACAGTAGCCCCAGCACTTGAATGATACGCTCGGCTTGAGTATATCAAAGAGTCGGTGTGTGCAGAAAGATCACTAAGATAAGCAAAGCAATCATGTTTCCTTCCTCTTCCTCTGAGCCATCTGCATTAAGCATCATTTTCATTTTACCGCCAGCAGAAGCATGCCACTCACATGTACACACACAGCCAAGCCAAACTATCGGAAAAATGTTCAACAGATTCGGGATCAACATTTTTTGCCCCCTCGCCCCCCACTCTTTTTTTTCCCTTCCCTCCACAACGTCAACGCATATTTTTTTTACAGTCCAATTCTGGTGCGGAGCTTAAAAAGGTCAAATTTAAAGACAGGGCAGTGCCATAAAAGCATGACTTGTTCAAGGAGAAACACCATAATGGGATTTTAAAACGTCTTAATAACATGCTGATATATGGGAGGACGCCAGGGCCAGATTCATTAAGTGCTAAACGTATCCATTTTCACCTTGAGGAACGGAGCAGCCTTCCTCTCAGGAATTATTCCATAAATTTATCCATCGTAAATAATAACTATCCCAGCACTTCGTCTTTGTAGGGGGGGAAAAAAAGGCAAAGATGTTATGCTTTTGAAGGTCGAGGTTCAGACCCATGTTTTCATCATGTTTCCCAGAGAACTGGTTTCTGAGGAGGTGAGAGCAGCAGTTGCTTCGTGACAAAGCAAATTCCAGAGCCTTCCATTTTATTTATTTGTTTATTTTTTTTTTTTTTCATTTATTTATTCATTTTCCATGGTCCTGGTGTTTGTGAGGACAGTGTTTGACAGTTTAACTCAAAGAGCCCAGGTCTTTCAGAGGAGAATGATCCATAGCCTTCTGAGAAATATTCTACTCAAACAAACCATTTTGCTTCAAATATTTATGGGACTGTCAAACCACATTCACATCAGGGAGAGCAGGAAGTGGCAAGCAAGAGTCTGAAATGGGTTGCTTTGCACATGCAATGCCACTGACACTAAGACATGGAAATGTCCTAACCTTCTACCAGTCCATTGTGATTCTGAGAAATATTTATAGGATTTCGGGGCCCTGAGCTAAGCTCTACACACCTCGACACCACAAAGATAAATATGCATCTTCATAATAATAACGATAACAAATGTATTAGCAAATTATAAACGATAATTAAAAGCGATAATTAATGTACCTCTCAAACCCAAGGTTATTTCACAGAGGAAAAAAAACATCTAATCATAATCAATTCACAGTAGACAGCAATGCTACCAGAACAAACACAGAACCAATATGACGAAAGCTCAAACAGAACAGGATAACAATATTAATGCAGAGTTTGCTGTTGCTGGGCTAACACGCCATGTGGCACAAATGCGAGAATGCATCTCACCTCAATCAAGTAACCAGTCCACCGGAAAGGTATAACCAGTCTAATGGACCAGTCATTTGCCTCAAAGCAAAGTGTTTGCTTTTCTCTACAGGAGTGCATCTGTTTATTAAGCTAAATTTCTTCCTGTTTGGGGGAGATATTACCACTGTGTGCAAATGTGCTCATGTAGAGTAGTCACACACATGTCAACACACACACACACACACACACACACTTGCACGTGTGTGTGCATACACACGCACACACACACACACACTCATGCGCGCGTGCACACACACACACATGTTCACTGAATAAACAAAGAATACAATTAATGAACTCATGCCGTTGTCAGGGAAACCATTCATTTTGCCTTGCTCCATGGAGGGTTTTCTAGGGTGTTATTTCTCTCTCTCTCTCTTTCTCTCTCTCTCTCTCCCCCTCTCACTCATTCCCTTCTGCTTTCCTTTGTGAGTCACTGTTCAAAACCTTCCTCACACATATGATGAAAAGGTAGCTAGAGGAGAGGGGTGGTTTTTATTCTGCATTCAGTTCAAATAACAAAACACGCTGTAATTGTGAAGCTGCCTGGGTGTTCAGAGTATTGTTCATTTTGACAGCCATTTTAAATGTAGTCATAGCCCAAGTTCAATAGATGAAAATGACAAATGACTTTAGAGCCATTTAGTCAATTAAAACACTCTTTACTTTTAATATGTTGTAAAAAACAAGTCTGAATATTTTAGTCTTCGACAAAAACAACAGTAGATCTGAATTAATTAGGAAAAGAAGGGGGATGAGTAATTGAAGGAGAGAGAGAGAGGTAGAAGTGGAATAAAAGAGGGAGAAAGATGAGAGAAGAAGGGAGTGAGAGAAAGATATAGCATGAGACAGGGAGATAAACAGAGAGAGAGTGTTTACCCCATTCCCATGTTCCCTATCACATGCCCTTCTTCCCCAAATGGTTCTTAATCCTCAAGTGATGTGATGTATACTGTTCTTTACGTTTTGGCAACACTGTATTTCAACTGTATGCTAATGAAATAACTTTGAATTGAACTGAACTGAATTGAGAGAGATGGAGATAGAGAGGGATAAGAGATAAGGAGAGATAGATAGATTAAGAGAGTGAGAATGAAGGACAGAAAAAGAAAAGAGAAGAGAGCACAAGAAGGAGAAGAAAGAGAGAGTAAGAACATGGGAGAGAGAAAGAGGGAGACAGAAGAAGAAAACATGAGAGAGGGAAGAGAGAGGATGAGAGAGAGAGAGACAGGAGAGAGAAAGAAAGCATGAAAGAGAGAGGAAAGAGAGAATGAGAGTATGAGAGAGCAGGAAAGAGAAAGAGAGAAAAAGAAAGAGAGAGAGAGAGAGAGAGAGAGAGAGAGAGAGAAGGAGAGCTGCCTGGCTGCCTGCAGCTGCCAGATAAGATAGCTTTGCCGCTGAGTGGCATGTCCACAGCCCCAACTCCACCCTAATGTTTCTCCCCGACAGCAGGCTGACGGTGTCAGGCAGAAGAAAATGCATACATATACATTTTTTACACGCGCGCGCTGACAGTCGCAGCGGACCCAAAGACACAGACGTGCTCTCATCCCTTATTTGCTTACAGTGTAATAATTAATACGCCTGTCTCTGAATAGCAGCCCGCTATAGCTGAATCATCTCACAGATATATCACGCCGGCTTGCTGAGCCTTTGAATGTAAATCACAGTTTTTCCATCTAGAACGGATGTGTTTTGAATGCAATGCATGCCTCTCCCAACCCAACACACACACACACACACACACACACACACACACAAACACTTCGCCCCTATCCTCATCTTATTTTCTGTGAGGATATTTTTTTTTCTTTCCCTGGCTGTGTGCGTCTCATTGTGTTTAAACGCCGGCAGATCTTGATAATCTCATTGTTTACGTTCAGAGTGTCTCCTGCACCTGGGCTATTTGAATGGTTGTAAACAGCTTAGGAGGGAGAGAATGCATGACATCAATTTTCGGAAAAAAATAGGGGTATGTGTGGGGAGAGGGGAGGCGGCAGCTCCTTGCTCTCCTCTCTTTCTCTCTCTCTCTTTCTCTCTCTCTCTCCCGCTTTCTCTCTCTCTCTCGCTTTCTCTCTACCTCCATCATGAGGTTTGATTATGCGCCGGTGGGCCTCAGTGGACGGGTGGTGCGCAGCAAGGAGCGGCGAGGGGCGGCAATGCATATTACGCCTCTGTCACTGCGGCTGCTGTGAGTGGCGAGAGGGGCGCCACTCTAAGACAAAGGCAGCTTTCCTCCAATAAATCACAGCCCATCTCTCTCGCGCGCGCCCGCACAGAAGAGCCCCAAATATAAACATTTATAATAGCATCGGGAGGCAAGCATGTGGGATTTATTTTTTAATAACGATAAAAAAGCACTTCCCATCCAGAAACATCATGTATTTGAGTTGAGGCTGTTTTAGCAACATCAGACATTTTCCTGATGGCTTTTCTCATCCCCTGTGACCTGAATACACAGACCCTATTCTATCCTTTGCTGTAGTTACATTCATATTTTGAAATGATCTCTCCGGGCGGCTAGAGCTGGTTATGCATTTGTACTACCTGGGAGTATAATAGAGCTGTCCCACCACAGGTGAACCTCTATGCTCTCAGTGGTGTCACTGCAGAGTCTCAGCTGATGAAAATAATGGGCATTTAGGTTAAGCTGTCTTGGCTGTAACCCAGTGGATCTAGATAGCACATACAGTATCCTCTGCACCACTACACCCTCAAACCACCCCCTTCACCCTATTTATAAAAATTAAACAGAAGTTACATGAGGCGTAATTTGTCTCTGACCATCTTATTATTTTTTCACATTTCTGCTGAATTAGCACTCTTGTGACAACTTGGCTGTGTGCTGCCGTGTGTGGCTAAAATGAGCTGTGTTGTTCACAAGTTAAATGTGAAAAAACAGACTATCCCCAGACTATTAATACATATTACCTGGCCTTCAGCGCCAAGCCTCCTCCAGGTCCTCCTAACAGACAAATAAACACCTTCTGACTCGAGCAGCACAGCTGTTATAATTAATATTCCCAATTATTAATTTGAAAGTGTGCAAAGCAGTGACAGCCCTGGGCCTGAGATCTTGGCCCGTAAATACTCTCTCTCTCTCTCACACACACACAGAGTCTCTCTATCTTTCAGAAGCAGAAGTCAGTTTGAGTGAGAGAGGGAGGGTGTGAGAGGAGAAAAGTAAAAGTGACTGAGAGAGAAAGATGGAGGGAAGAAAGGAAAAAGAGGAAGAGGGTGGCCAATGCATTTGTTAAGGAGAAAGCTATGAGAGGGACAGTGAGAGAAAGAATAGAAAGAGTGATCAAAGGAAAGGGATAGGAAGAGAGTGGGAGTGAATCAGAGAGAGAGAGAAAAAGATCGAGTGAGAGAGAGAAAGAAGGAGAGGAAGAGGAAGAAGAAGAGGAAGACAGGAGCAGATGAGTAATGCATTTCTAAAGAAGACTATGGGCCAGCCAGCAATTTGGTTGTTATTTCAGAAGGGAGTCATCTGTTTGTCGAATCCTTCAGCAGAAAACAAACATGACACAAGACAGAAGAGTAATGAGAGAATCAAGCAGCTTTATGCTCTGACGGAGGAGAGGACGTTAGTCAGGAGGAAAAGAAAATAAGAGAAGAGGAGGGAGATGAAAGAGAGAGAGAGAGAAGGGAAAAGAGGAAGGAAGGACAGAGAGAAAGACAGCCTCTGGTAGAGATGCTTGCGAGAGAAAGAGAGAGAGAGACAGAGAGAAAGAGAGAGACGGGGGGGGGGGATAAAGAGAAAGCTCAGAGAGACAGCAGAGCTTCCAGCACCACTGTGGAGGCAGTGATAAGGGCCGTCACTGCAGTGGCTTGTCAACTGCAGTCGCCAAACCAAGGGACGTCTATCGCAGTGTCACCCACCACAAGTAAATAAATAAATAAAATAAGTAAACAAATAAATAAATAAATAAATATGCAGATGAAAATACAAAGAGGTTAGAAGGACCATAGGCACCAGAGGCATATGTCAAGGAAGCATGTATTTATATGGTGGAGAGAGTGGTAGAAGGCTGACTATCTGTGTGCAATGCGCTTCACTAAGTTGATATCTGGTATGTTCTTCACCAGAGGGTAGTTGGCTGTTTGTAGGCTTGTTGGAGTCTTCTGTCCCTGCTTTGAACTGACTTGCACAGCCCTACTGCAATGCCAGTCATTATTCAAAATAGATGCCCAAACCAGCCAGCAATTGGAAGCAGTCCCTGCAATATTATTCACTTCTGTCTACCTGCTCCAAGCATATTCATGTTTATCTGCTATGACAAATGACAGGTGAATTTGTTTTCTTTCTTTTTTTTTTCATTCTAAAAAAATAGAAAAACCCTGAACTAACTTCTTCTTGTCCTCTCTCACCAGAGATGGGGGAAGTTTGTTGGAGTTTCAGTTTGTGTGAGTTAAATGTCAGACCTCTGAAGTCTCTCTGTTGACCATGGTCTGGTGTTTTTCTCTGAGGCCTTACTCTCTCTCTCTCTCTCTCTCTCTCTCTCTCTCTCTCTCTCTCTCTTTCTCTCTCTCTCTCTCTCTCTCTGTGTGTGTGTATGTGTGTGCGCATCCTCTCCTCTCCATAGAATAGGATGAACCCATGCTTCTGTCACAAGTCTTCTCTCGATTAAATAGTCACAGTGAATGTGACTGACTCCACTCAGGCTAAAACAGAAGTCAAAGTCATGCCTTGGACATGAGGCACAGAAGGTTCTGGAATGAGAAGGGAAAAAAAGAATGCTGGCAATCCCCTGTCAGCCAACGGCAGCTGTCTGTGAAACATGTGCGTGTTAGAGAAGAGATAAAGAGAGAAAGAGAGAGATTTTGACTCCCCACAAACCCCTGACTTCAGAGGCTGGTGTTGTTATCAAGAGAAGGGCATCACTCCCCGATATCTCTCGGCCCCCGACGCCTTTCAACTCCAAAGAGCTGTTGACATGACACACCAGAGGAACACGCGGCCTCGCCCGCCGCTCCACGTCGACAAGTTCCGCCGAAAATGCTGTTCAATTTGTTTTGATCTCAGCCACCAACCTTAAGCCCCCCCACCAACCCCACCCCCACCCCCACCCCCACCCCGCCGCTTCACAAACCAACCACCAACCATCAGTCCTCTTTGCTCACCTATCTAATGAAGGTTATCTTCAAAGCACACAAGGGCTCGTCCGCTCTCTCCCACTTTGTGTTTGAAATGTGCTCTTTTAAATGCTCATGAATTTTTGTTGTTGATTGCCAGCTGAGATAGCATAGCATGGTAGCGTGTGGTCAAGAAGGGCATCATCAAAGAAGTCCAGTTCTCGCTCTCACTTGTTCAGCTATATTCTTCAACATATATTGAAAACAGTAGCCGTCTAGTTGCTTCTCAGAATATCACATCCATCGATAGAGAGAGTCTGTATATATGTGTGTACTCTACTCTGCATGTGTGCGTGCGTGTGTGGCCTCTATGTGTGCACATGACAAAGTACATGAGCCTAGTCCAGGCTGGGCGTAAATAAAAAAAAAAAAAAAAAAGCTCCTAAATAGCTGATAATATCGAAGCATGTGGCATATAGCTGGATACTGAACTGTGGTGGCTGTGGCCTCCATGGGTGAAGCCTTGCGGATGCTCCCAGTGCTGTCACTGCAAGTGCTGGATTGTGACAGATTACAGGGCAGCGCTTTGGCCAATCGGCAGCCGGGAAACGTTTCCTGGCCAGTGACCCATAATTCCCGGCGAACCTATGCAGAGTTGACGTTTCTTTAATGGGTTACAGACCTCCAGCGGGCCTCCACCTCAAGAGCCCCATGATAGCCTATTAGCAATTCAACGGCGCTTGCACTTTTTTAGCCCCTCAACACACACATGCACACTCACACACACACACACACACACACACACACACACACACACAGCCTCCTCCTCTTCATCCTCGCCATGCATGTTCCTAAGGGGATGACAACAGTGCAGTGCACAGGAAGGGAATGACCAGGGGGGTTGGGGGCTGAGTGGGGGCTGGAGGGGGTTGGGTGTTGTTTGGGGGGGGGGGGGATGGAGTAGAGGCAGCAGAGGCAGCCAAGCATGTTGTCTTGGCGGGGAGAGGGATCTAAACAAGTGTCAGTTTGAGACAGAGAGAGGAAGAGGGAGAGAGAGAAAGAAAAAGAGGGAGGGAGAGAAGAATGATAGAAGGGAAGATAGGATGACGACAAGGGGAAGACAAATAGGAGGAGAGGCAGAGATGAAAAAAGGCAGAGAGTGAGGGACACGCAGAGTGAGAGGAGGAAGCAAATGAGGGAAGGACAAAGAGAGAGAGAGAGAGAGAGAGAGAGAGAGAGAGAGAGAGGAGAAAGCAAGACCTGAGGCTCCAAACGGTACATGGACAGAACTGTCCATCCATCTGCCCTGAGGAAGTGTTCCCAGAATAATAATGCAGCCTGGCGCGGCTGTCAGAGCAACATCCTCTCTCGCACATCAGCGGGTGGGGCGGTCAGAGACGGGATGGGGACTGAGCGGGCGCGGGGGCGAGGGCGAGGGTGGGGGTGGTGGTGGTCATGGCAATTCCCAGAATGCCATGCACTTGTGGCAACACCATCATCAGGACTCCTTTGCTTTGGTGTTGACCACAAACCATCACTAACCAAAGTCTTTCATCCCCAAAACAGTCCATCTACGGCAAAACATCTGCATGGCTGTTATTCCCCCATGTGCATCCACCCACAAACACACACACACACACCACACACACACACACACACACACACACAAGAAGAATTAGCCAGGCCTCTGACAGTCACCCTTCACAGGCTTCTGACAATCACTCACTAACCCCACAGACGATCTTCACGTAATTAGCACGGTGTGGCACAGCGTAGCACTTCCCTGTCCTTTGTCCCGCAGCCAGAACAACCTTGCCTTGTCTGTTTTTCCCCTCTGTTTTTTGTCTTTGTTTCTTTCTTTTTTTTTTTTTTTTTTACGAGCGTGCCCGCCTGCCCGTCGGGCCCTATAGGGACGCCGCGAAAAAGGACGGCAAAGCTCAGAGGAGCGGCGGCGTTCAGCGGCCGTTCTGCTGCGTCCATCTGCTCCTCCGCCCGTCCTGGTCCACCCCAGCTCGACTCCGCTCCTCTCTCGGCATATCAATGCGGCTCATCGTCACGGCGACCTGTCACCTGCTGTCAGCGCCGACAGAGCTGCCGCTCCGCCTCAGACAATAACCCTGTTTATGATTCCTTTCAACGCCGCGGGACAGTTCACCACCCACACATACACACACACACACACACTGGGCACCTCTGCTAATCTCTTCAAACAACTCTGGGGCCTTTTCATTCCCTGTTTGTGTTTGGACTTTCCCCCCAACCCCACTACCCCCTCCCTCCAAACACACACAAACCTCTAAATAAAAGTGAAAAACACAATGAAATGAAAAACAAATAAACACTCATACCAGGGGTACAGTGAGATAAAGAAAGACAAAGACAGAGAGACGGAATAAAAGAGAAAGAAAGCAAAAGTGATAAAAAGAGCGAGATAGATAGAGAGAGAGAGAGAGAGAGAGAAAGAGAGGGAGAGGCAGGTAGGTGGGAGGGTTCAACCTTGAACTGACAGACCTGGAGCCGCAGTGCGAGCACATGGCCTGACCCCACGGCATTTCCCCTTCCACACACAACAACTCTGACTAAGTGAGAACAAGGAGCAGTGAGGCAGAAAACACGCTGGAAGTGTCTGCCCATCTCCCACTTGGTTCTCTCCAAAGGTTTTTGATGGCTGTTTTTCCTTTTGCAGGGAGAGAGGGCGGGGAGCGGCTGTCATAGAGTGTGAGTGAGGAGTTTGTGTCGGTTGTTTGTGTGTGTGTGTGTGTGTGTGTGTGTGTGTGTGTTTGTGCATATATGTGTTTGTGTTTCTGTGTGACAGCACGCTTATCGGTCTGAGTGTGTGTATGTGTGTGTATGTGTTTGCGTGTGTATGTGTGTGTGTGCTTGTGTGTATGTTTCTGTGTGACAGCATGCTTGTTGGTCTGAGTGTGTGTGTGTGCTTGTGTTTGTGTGCATGGGTGGCTTTGGGAGTATGAGTGCTTGGGTGTGTTTGTGTTTATGTGTGTGTGTGTGTATGTTTGTGCATGTGTGTGTGTGTGTGTGTGATAGAGATAGAGACTGTTAGATTGGTAAATTGTTAGAGTGGTCGTGCGTGTGTGTTTGTGTGTGTGTGTGTGTGTGTGTGTGTGTGTGTGTGTGTGTGTGTGTGCGTGTGTGAGTGTATGTGTGTGTGTTTGTGTGTGCACAAGCACATGTATGTGTAGGTATGTGCTTGCATTTCTGTGTAGGTATGGGTGTGGACAGCTTAGAGAGTGTGTTTTTGTGTGTGTGTGTGTGTGTGTGTGTGTGTGTGTGTTGTATCACGTGGTGACGGAGAAGCTGAATCACCACAGTCTGTGCTCCGGATCTGCTCTTCACTTAGGAGCTCAAGGTAGCTCCACAGGGCCCAGGGGGTGGCCTTTTTTTGGAAAGAAGATTCCGGAAAGATGCTAAATCTGGGCAGTCTGTCACTACATATTTCAGCTTCTCCTCCCTGATAAGCATCTCCCGCACATGTCTTACCACTCCTACAGGCATGATACAGTAATGTTGAAACACACTAACAAATAAATACATACATTTCTAAATATGCAATTAAAATGAACGTTGACCTGCGTGAAGGTGCTATGCTATTTTAAAACAACCACTGATGCAAAAATGCCCTTGATATATTTTTATGAGGGGTAAACAACATGGAGGAAAATCACTTCCAACTGTGTCTGAGCTGCAGGAGGAATGTTTTAACTCGTCGACGGGACTTCACACTGTCTTAAAATGTTCATTAGCGTAATCTCATTATGGCGAGGGCACTGAGCTGATAAAAGCCAGTTCGGACGATCGGCCGAGCAAGATTACATTTCAGATTAAAACGATCGGGATTCACAAGAACAAGGCTTTGACTGGAATGAGGAGATTTCTGATTTATTTTTGGTGGCATGATGTTTTTTTTTGGTTATTTTTTGCTACATTATCATTGGTCCTATGCTGTGCCAGTTTCTCAGAAGAGATTATTTCCATCCTAAAGAACATCAACCCATGACATTTTTAAATAATCATTTAAATAAACATTATTAGTTCAAACTGAACATCTGAATCAACCTACTGATTATAAGTGAACACCAGTGAACACTGTGTGGTTGGTGTCATACGGCAGAATTCTTCTATTTATTACAGCTGAAAACCAGCACAGGTCTGCCTAAGTACTTTCTTTTTTTTGAAAGCATTCAATCCTCCCAGCTGGAAGAAAGGGATGGAAAGGTCACCTATGCTGTGTTTTTCATTCCTCAGAGTTTTCCACTGTGGACGTGCCTGTTGGAACAGCACCACAAAGCTCCCCCTATGCTTAGGAAGAGCTTGAGACCTCACCTGCATCCCCCTCATTTGATTTCCCTTGCTGACCTGGCACCTCGAATCGAAACCCCCCCCCCCCCCAAAAAAAAACAAAGCCAAATATTTTTATATTTTTTCAGTTTTCTGTGAGTCATTTGAAACCTAAAGATGACAGGAATGACTGGACATCTTTTTAGAGGCTCTGCTCTTCAAAGCAGCCGTGTGCCAAAAGCTCCTTCTTACTTATCTGTTGCGCAGAGTTACGACAGTAATAACGTACACGGGTAAAGAACGTATAAAAAAATGGCCCTTATTAAGTCAGTGCCTTTGGATAAAAGCATCAAATAAATGACTAAAATACTGCTTCATGATAACATGGCTTGCAGAAGCATCACGCATCTCTTCTGATCCATTTAACGTGTTGCATAAGCTTGGCAGCCGAGCCAAGCTGCAGCCCATCAAACAGAGCCAGACCCCAGAACTGAGAACTGGGGGCCGATTTCTCTCTCGCTCGCTCTCTCTCTCTCCCTGCACCCACACACACACACACACACACACACACACATGCGAGAGCACGAAAATGGATGACACGTCCCCACTCTAGTCAGGGATGAGCAAAACTCTCCTTTAATCTGTCTGATCCCCCTGAGCCTTGCAGTGAGCTGGGAACCCGTCGACATGGACAGGTGTGTGGAGGAGAGTGGGAGAGACAGTGAAGAGGGAGAGAGGAGAGAAAGAGAGCGAGAGAGAGAAGACAGACGACACACTGTCTGAAAGAAATTAGATGGAAAGACAGACAGGATATACTGTATCTGAAGGACTATATGGAGGAGATCAGGGTGCTAGAGAGAGAGAGATAGAGAGAGAGAGAGAGAGAGAGTGAAAGGAATTAGATGTACAGAGTGGGTAAGGGAGAGAAAAAGAGAGAGAGGAAGAGAGAGAGAGAGAGAGAGAGAGAGAGAGAGATCAGGATGCCAGACATGCCCTATAAAGTGACAAAGAGAGAGGGAAGACAGATGAAGAGACTGATGGAAAGATGGAGAAAGAGAGACGGAAAAAGACACAGAGAGAGACAGAGAAAGAGTAAGAGAAGAGGAGAGCTAAAGAAAGAGTGAAAGAAAACACTGAGGTGGTGGCACCACTGAGAATTCAGCAGAAAGTGTCAACTTACATCAGGTCTGTGTTTGCAGGGTGAGAGTGACGCGGCCCTGCCACAGTCATTTAGGAGCCCCGCCTTTGGCTTCGCACTTCACACCAGCCTTCCCCCAGCACTCTTCCTCTTCCTCTTCCTCACTCCCTCTCTCCATCTCTCTCCCCCAGACTTCATCTGTCCCCCTCTTTCTACCTCTCCACTTCCCATCTCTCCATCCCTCCCCCTCTGTTGCTACCTATCTTTCCCCCACTGCATTTGCCTTCTCTCTCTTTCCACATCTCCTTCACCATCTATCTTTCTCTCCCATACTCAATCTCTTCCCCTCTTTCTATCCTTCACTCCCCCATCTCTCTCTCTCTCCATTTTTATAGTATATCATTCTCTTCCCCCATGCCCCTACTGTATATATCTCTAGATCTATCTTTCTTTCCCTCTCTTTCTCACTTACTCTCTTTCTCTCTCATTCTCTCCTGTTTCTCTCTCTCTCTCCTGCTTCCTATCTCTAGCCCCCCATTTCTAACTCTTTCTTTCCCTCCCTCCATACCTCCCTCTCCATCCATCCCTCCATCCCTCTCCCTCCATCCTTCCTTTCATCCATCCCTCTCTCCATCTCCCTCTTTCTGCCCGGGCTGCCTGACAGGCGTTGACCTCCCCCTGCTCGCCATACCTCCTGCCACTGGCCGACATTTGTATGCATGCATTTATTCATGAGTGGGTATTAAATTTAAAGATGTGTTTAACAGTCAACATTGATATACGGGCAGGAGGAATGGGAAAGCAGAAAGGGAGAGAGAGAGAGAGTGACAGAGGGCGAAAGAGAGAGAGAGAGTGAAAGAAAGGGAGAGAGAGAGAGTGTGTGTGTGTGTGTGTGTGTGTGAGGGAAGTAAGAGGGAGAGAGGGAGGAAAAGCACATTCTCCTCTCTGCACTTTTCCTGAACTCTTGTGTCGAAGCACTCAAAAGCCTGGGCCTTTTTGCTTTGTTTTATAATTTATTCATTTTAATAAAGCTCATATGGATTCCCACCATTCCTTGCCCTGAGACACATGAGCAGAAGTAGCAGAAGTAGTAAATCTGGTTGCATTTGGGAATGAACCCTTCACCTTGACCCAGACGCCGTAACTCCTTCACTGACTCCAATCGTTCCCCGTTACCTTTTCAAAAAAAAGAAGAACGTAGGAAAAAAAAGAAAGAAAAAAGAAAATGTCTAGTCTCATGTAACCTTTCCCTGCGTATGATCCCTGTCAGAGCTGCAAATACCAATCCCATTTTGACCAATCTAGACCACACACCCCCGTCCCCCTGCTCTGAATACATGCACTGCATTATGGCTCACAGTCATGTCTGAGGTGAGTCGCGTTTTTACTTTTACTTTCTTTCTGAAAGCTCTCAAGATGGGCTGCAGGCTTTGCGGCTGAAGGAGGGAAAATGAGGGAAGGAGAGAGAGAGAGAGAGAGAGATGGAGAGAGGGAGGGAGGAAGAGTGGGGTGTTTCAGAGCAAGATAGGCTCCAGGCTTTGCGGATGACGGAGAGAGAACGAGGGAGAGACAGCAAGAGACAGAGAGAGAGAGAGATAGGAGGAGAGAGAGAGAGAAAAGGGAGAGGAAGGAAGCGTGGGGTATTTCGGAGCAAAGTAGGTAGAGAAAAAGAGGCCACACACAAAAAGGGATTTAGCCTCGTAGTTCATCTTCATCTGTGCCCTGTCCCAGAACCCAGTTCATGAAATAAGTCCTGCTGAAAATCAATGTGGGCCCAAATCCTTGTAAAGGTCACCCATTCTGCCCAGGTGGCCTTTCGTGGGCTACTAAGCCCCACGCTTGTACCACCAGGCGCTGCTAAGTAGAATTAATGGGGGGATCGATTATTCTGCGCACAACTTAAATTGAACTAAGCAGGGAATCATTTTAAGGCAGGAGCTGTACCATGACATGAAATGAGATACGTTTGTGTGCGTTTGCACACACACACACACACACACACACACACACACACACACACACACACACACACATACACAGTCAAGCCTAGACCTCATTTAGAAACCACTAAGCAAAGAGCAACTCGAGTGAAAGAGATCTTTAAATACGGGGAGAGTGTATGGCTCGGCTCTAGCTTAGCCAAAGGAAAACACACACATACACACACACACACACACACACAAACACACACACACTGTCCAAAGGCGATGCCACCACACAGCACAGCTCTGAGATTATCACGTGTGACTGAAGCCACCTGGGACCTGCAACAGTGATTCGATACACAGGACCACTTTTTCCATTTATCTCCCTCTCACAATCTCTCTCTCTCTCTCTCTCACACGCACACTCCATCGCTCTCTCTATCTCTGTCTCCCTCTCTCTTTCTCCCCCACCTCCAGCATTTCTCTTCTCTCCACACTCATCCTCCACCTCACCCTCCATCACTCTCTCTCTCCCTTCATCACCCTTTCTCTCCCTCCTTCCATCTTTCTCTCTCTCTCTCTCTCTCTCTCTCCCTCCCTCCCCCGCTTCCATTTCTCTGCTGTTTTCCATGTCACCTCAGGCACCTCATTTCTCAAGTATTTCTCCCCTGTTTAAAACAAAATCAATAAAGCACTGGGGGAAACGAATCCACGCGCTCCACGACCGCAGGGGAAGACGGCCAACATGAACCCACTCCTCCAGCATCTGCCTGACATAGTTTTGTGTGTGTGTGTGTGTGTATTTGTGTGTGTGTGTGTGTGTGTGTGTGTGTGTGAATGGTACATACATGTTTGTGTCTATACTATACACGTGTGAATGCATGGTCCTCTATGTATATATATATGCGAGTGTTAATGCACTTGTGTGTGCACGTGTGTGTGTGTGTGTGTGGTGTGTGTGTGTGTGTGTGCATTTTGACTATGAATGCATGTGTGGTGTGGTGTGTGTGTGTGTGAGAGAGAGAGTATGTGTGCATGTTTCAGGAAGGGTGTTTGGGGCGAGGGGGGGGTGGGGGGTGGGGGTCACATAGAGGGTGGGCGTCAGTTGAGGGCAGAAGCCATAAAAAATTCTGCACCAATGACAGGCGTGGCAAATCAGGGCACCCATTTATAATGTATGCGGTGGCTCCGTGCCAGAGAGTTTCATACATAGAAAAGCACCACACCAGGAAGTGGCTTCTCCTGGCGTAAGTGAAGAAGCGCCCGTGGGGGTGATTTCAGCGCGCTCCCTTTTTCTGTTTGTACTTTCACACTGCTAATTCACACAGACCCCCATGTTCTCCCCGCGCGCCTCTCAGTGTGAGAGTCAGAAAGGATTAAGTGCTCCGTGACTATATGTAAACACGTTTTTTAAGATTATTCAAATCGTGCTTCGATATGGCAGATCTCTCCTCACTTCCCCCACCGCCACCTCCATCCTGTTCTCTTTCTCTCTCTCTCTCCCTCTCTCTCTCTCCCTCTGTCTCTCTATCTGTCTTGATGGGGATAGGATTCTTTAAAGCCAACCTCTCCGCTGTAGTGAAACAGTTACAGACGGTAGAGGAGTAAAAATGCGCAACACCCAGGCGAGGGGGGGGCGGGGGGGTGGTACGGGCGACGGGGGGGGGGGGGGGGGACAATATGGTCTGATAATATTTCACGAGGATTACGCAGCCACGCGTAGCTGCTGGTTGTCACCTTTTTCGCCCGTCCTCTATGCTTATTTAAACAGCTTAGACAGCAACCGTGGGCTTGGCGTGGGGAAAGCAGAATGAAATAAATAAGCGTGACAAGTGGCCACTTAACCGGCGACTCTCTCGTGGAAACTTGATGAGGAGGCCCGCCCTGGGCGTCTGGGCAAACTTCAGCAAATGCTAAGTGACACGCTTAAGTGGGTTCAGGTTGCATATCCGGTCTAATTCACTACAAATACAAATGAGTATGTTGCCCAGGAAGACCCCACCGCTATTCGCCGATTCACGATGATGGGGGCAGGAGAACTGGTGTGTGTGTGTTTGTTGTGAGTGTGTTTGTAGAGTGAGTGTGTGTGTGTATGTGTGTGTGTGTTTGTTGTGAGTGTGTTTGTAGTATGACTGTGTGTGTGTGTGTGGTGTGTGTGTGTGTGTGTGTTGGATGGGGATGTGGGGAGGAGTGCTGGCAGGTCAACGCCTGTCACTCTCAACACCGCTCATTGCCATCGACATTCAGTTATTGAACCGGGGGAATAAACAGCCTCGTGTGGACTGCATGGATTTCCCTCATCGAGAATCAATATCAAATAACCTCACTGTTCACTGGCAATTATGGGCCAGCTCCAACTGTGCTGCCTCTTTATTTCACAGCCCATTGTTAAATGTGACCTTCAGGTCGTGTCACCGGGTGTCCCAGGCGGAGTTCCAGTCAAGGGTCCTGGCTTTGTCCATGGGAGGGAGGACCGAGGGTGGGGGGGTTGGGGAGTGGTAGGTGATGGGTACTAGGATGAGGCACTTGGGGGGTTGGGGGGTTGGGGGGTTGAGGGGGGGCGGGGGGGTCGGGGGGGTAGATTGGGGGTTGGTGGTGGGGGATTCAAATTGAGCTGCCACTGCCAAAGGAGAAAGAGTGTGTGTGTGTGTGAGAGAGAGAGAGAAAGGGGGGGGGGGGGGGGGGTGGCATCTCCCATGACAGATCAATTATGGCTCCACCACGAGGCATCGCTCCAGCATTTCTCCAAAGGTTGCTAATAGAATCCCAATGTCACAGATGACACCGGCCGACTCTGTTATCCTCGGGGCTGACAAGCCTCCAGCTATCTGTCCCTGTCTTTTCAATCTGGCTGAGTAGCCATCATCCAAGTAAAGAATATCACTCCTCTCTGAGGCCCTAAATGTAGTTAGGCTATTTTTTACGACGGACTTTTCACAGGGGTCCCTCTCTCTCTCTCTCTCTCTCTCTCTCTTCTCTCTCTCTCTCTCTCTCTCTCTCTCTCTGTCTCTGTGTCTCTCTTTCTCTACTGACTCTTGCTTTGAGCTCATGGCCTATCATGTTCCCTCCACCTCTGAAGATCCAAAAGCCTACAGTCACAGAGAATTCACACACTCATTCAAACACACAGAAAGAAAGACAGAAAGTAAGAGAGAGAGAGAGAGAGGGACAGCCA
>PYXC01002775.1:2475000-2480000 GCA_015244755.2 Tenualosa ilisha | reverse complement strand
TGACATGGAGGTTTCTCAGCACCTGTAAATCAGCATGTGTGTCAGCACATGACCCTGACCCTCTTCTCTACCCCAGCAGAAAGCGATGTGCACACAGCATGAGTGCATGCATGTGTATGTGTGTGTGTTTGTACAAGTGTGTGTGTGTGTGTGTTTGTGAGTGTGTGTGAGTGTGTGTGAGTGTATGCGTGTGTGTGTGTGTGTGTATGTGTGTTTATGAGTGTGTGTGAGCGTGAGTGTGTGTGAGTGTATGCGTGTGCGTGCGTGTGTGTGGGTGTGTGTGTATGTGTGTGTGTGTGTGGTGTGTGTGAAAGTAAAGTCTAGTGATGGGGGCTGCACTCAAAGCCCACTCTTCTGCACCCCCCACAATCCCACCCCACCCCACCCAATCCCCCTCCTGCTTCCTCTTGTGAGCTTCTCCTCCTCTGTCTGTTAATTAAGAGGGAGAGGAGGCCCAGGGCACCCCGCTTGCCTCCCTCCCCGACTGAGCCATGCTGAGCTGAGCTGGGGTGGCTCACCATTGGCCGCTGTAATAGATCCCCCTCCCTGGAGTTTTAAATGATTCAGACATTTGCCCTTCATCGCTTCACTGTGGCAGGGGCAAGAGAAGAGAAGAGGAGAGGAGAGGAGAACAGAACAGAACAGAGTAGGGGAGAGGAGAGGAGAGGAGAGGAGAAAAAGAAGAGAGAAGAAAAAAGGAGAGAAGAGGGGAGAGAAAGGGAGAGGAGAGATGAGGAAATGTGGGGAGGGGAGAGAGAATGGGAGATGGGAGGAGAGGTGAAAGGAGGAGACACAATGAAGGAGTAGAGGAATGGATGGAAGAGGGAGGTGATGGTGTGGTGTTGGGTCAGAGGGGTGCTCCATACCCCCCCCCCCCTCTACCCACCCCTCCTCTCATCCCTCCCCATCAATCCCTTGAGACACTGCTGGCCTTTGCCTCCATCCCTCCACAAACCCAGGCTGTGTATTACCACACTCATTTCCACTGCTACCAGCATCCCCACCCCACCTCAACCACCGCCGCCACCATCCTGTCCTTTTGTTCCGGGTCCCAGTTGGGTTGCTGGAAGCTTAATTGCTAATTAAATGGGGGTTGGGGAAGGGGGGGGGGGGTAGCCTTCTCCCCTGGCTCCAGAGGTATGTTTCTTAAGCAAGGGTTACATGCTCCAATAAGTTCACCCCAAAATCTGGAATATCTGTGAGCATCAACACAAAAATAAGACTACCCTTCAAGAGGAAAAACAATTCGTCTCTGTGGCAAAGTGTTGCAGTGCAGACGACCGCAGACACAAACAGACTGGGAGGGAGCAGCTTTTTCTCTTTCTCTATCTCTCTCTCTCTCACTCTCTTTCTCTGTTTCTCTCTGTTCTTTCATTCCCTTTCTCTCTCTCTCTCTCTCTCTCTCTCTCGCTCCTCCTTGGACAGGAGTTTGTTCTCGTTACGCGGAGGTAACATCAGTTTCCCCCCCGGGGGCTGAGAGAAAATACATATTCTGAAAAGTAATTGCATGGCTTGTTCTTATTTCCTGGCGCAGCCAAACAGGAAGTGTAGACGGAGTACTGGCTGCTGCTACCGCCGATGGTGCAGACAGAAACACTCTCGGGACAAAGACAGAGAAAGAGAGGAGAGATATAAACACAGAGAGAGAGAGAGAAAGAATGAATGGATGAGAGAAGAAAACGATAGACAGGGAGAAAGAAAAAAGAGAAGGACAGGGATGAAAGGAAGACATGAAAAGATAGAAAAAAGAGAGAGTAAAGAGAGAGGGAGATGGATAGGGGGAGAGTGGAAAGAGAAAAAGAGAGAAAGAAAAGAGTGAAAGAGTGGCACGGAGAGTGGTGTTTGTGGCGCCCTCTCTGTTTCACTGCTAACTCTGGGCCTCTAAAGGCTGCTAAGTAGAGACGCACAGGCAGGGCTGAGTCGCTCCTTCAGTAAATACATTAATTACAAGCCAGGGCTGAGCTGTGGAGTTGATGGCGTTGGCGTGGGGGATGGTGGTGGCGGCGGTGGGGTTCTGGCCAGAGTGTGGAGGCTTGCTGGTCCCCGGGGGACGCCATTTGCAATCCCCCCACCATCTCATTATGGATGCTGAGAGAGTCCCTCTCCCATCACCTATGTGCTTTTATGCCTTTTTATATCTGGCATAATCTCTTAGTAGGTATTTCTCACATCCCATAATGAGTAGGTTATTACTTCAGACAACAGAAAGGGGGAGGCAAGGCAAAGAGGAGTGGAGGTGGGGAGTGGATGGAAAGATACAGAGAGGCAGAAAGAAAGAGAGAGAGAGAAAGGGAGGGAGAGGGAGAGACGGGGTGGGGGGATGCTGGGATTGAGACAGAGGCAGGGCCGTAGCCTGGTTGTTAACATCTTGAGTGTTTATGCTATTATGACCCTGGTGAAATCAAATCAGGTGTCAGGCGGTGCGGGCTGTCGGCCGCGCGTCCGGAGCCTCCCCGGAGAGGGTGGGCGCCGCTGAGCCGCCATCTCCAATAAATACATAAATAAGTGCATAAATAAATAGCGCATCAGGCCTCTCCTGACATATCACAGACAGCACCTGAGGCTCTCTTCTCATCCCCGCCTGCCTGCTCTCTCTCTCTCTCTCTCTCTCTCTCTCTCTCTCCCTCCCTCTCGTCTCTCTCCCTCTAGCTTCTCTCTCTCTCTCGCTCTCTCTCTTCCTCTCCCTCTAGCTTCGCTCTCTCTCACTCTCTCTCACCCTCTCTCTCTGTCTGTCTCCCTCTCTCTCTCGCTTTCGTCTCGTCCACTGGCGCGTCTCAGAGCTGCCTCCTGTGATTGATTTGGAGAAGTGGGATCAAAGGCGGCTGAATGGGAGCACTCGGAGAGGTGTGTGTGTGTGTGTGTGTGTGTGTGTGTTGGGGGGGGGGGGGGGCAGACGGGGAGAGATGGTAGAAGGAAGACGAAAAGAGTTTGAGGAGAAGTGTGAGAAAGTGTGAATGTGTGTGTGTGTGTGTGTGTGCGTGTGTTTGCGTGTGTTTGTGTGAGTGTGTGTGTGTGTGTGTGTCAGTGTGTGTGTGGTGTAAAGAGAGAACAAGAGAGAGAAAGGGAGAGAGATGGCAGACAAAGGTACAGAAAGTGTGTGTGTGTCTGTGTGTGTGTGTGTATGTGTGACAGAGAGAGACAGACAAAAAGAGCAAAATGCAGTGGAGCGGTGAGGTGAACGTAGAGACTCAGTGTGGCAGACACAGGGAGAGTTTGGCTTGCTCTGCTAGTCAGCCTCGGGGGGATGACCCAGTGTTTACAGGCTTAGCCCAAACCTCAGTGCCTGTCTGCACCTGCTGAGTGGATGGAAGCACCTTTCCCGTCCAGCCAGTCTCCACCAGAGACCCCTAATCTCTCCAGTCTGACACTACACACACACAACCACAGACCAACAAAGCACAGCACAGCACAGCACAGCACACTGGCACAGCAAGGCTTAGCTAAACACACACGGTACAATGAGGGTTACCACAGCACAGTACAGCACAGTGTAGCACAATTCAGTGTGACTGGCACAGCAGAGTTTTGTCCAGCTCACCTCTAGCAACCCTAACACAGGGACTGCATTCCAATTCACCCCCTTCCCCCAACCCTGAGCCCTCAACCCCCTTTAAAGACTTCACCCGGCATGAATCAGCCAATCATGAAGCTGGTTCATACCCGTTCAGTGTTTCAGAATTCAAGCCAAAGGGCAGGGGAGAGACATTGGGATCTAGCCAGAATCTCAACAGGATCTAGCACAGTACACAATAAGAGCAGGGCATAAGCCCAGTATGTGGCAGCTCAGTACAACGTTTTCTAGCACGGCCAACACCTTGTGCAGGTCAATCCAGACTCTTCTCATATCTGGTTCCGCGCTGGTGGAATGACCTCCCAAGTGCTACCAGATCAACTGATACCCTCTCCACCTTCAAGAAACTTGTGAAGACAGCTCTTCCAAGAATATCTCCTGGCGTAAACTTTGAGAATGCACTTAATAATTTAATTTCTCTACACTGTGTTACACTATTGCACTTTCAACTTAAAATAGTGCAGATTCTATGTTAGCAATATGCACTCCTTGTTAGTTCATTGTGTTGTAGCTTCAATGTTATCCTCTTTTGTAAGTTGCTTTGGATAAAAGCGTCTGCTAAATGCCTAAATCTAAATGTAAATGTAAATGTACAGTCTAACACAGTACCGTGCAGCACATCCTACAGGTTCAGGAGCATCAGTATCATATCACCTAACGGCTGGTGAGAGCGACTGTTATTGGAGAGGGATGAGCAAATGAACTAATAAGTTATCTGATATGGGCTCTCCCAGTGTGTGGCACACGCACGCACACACACACCGGTGTTCCCCCTTCCAAGGGCAGTTATAGGAGGAGAGACCGGACGGACTCTCCCTCACTGGCCTGGCCTGATAGAGGAGGGAGGGGGGGGTTGACTCTGAAATATTTCCTGCTATCGACCCCCCACGTCAGGGACACGCATAGATTTCTATATATGGAAGATAAGTGGCTTTGATAAAGTAGGTTAGCATTGATTAATCCATGAAGACGTGGAACTGTGCGGCCAAAGATAATGAGAATGGGTTTTCAGTCCTAATCCCTGTACTCGCCCTGCACGAATATTCTCGGTTTCACTGTCCCCTCGTAAGGCAGGGGTACCCCCGTGGCGGGCATGTGGCCGTGGCGTACAGGCGTGCGATCGAAGCTTAGCTGACATTTGTTAGCGCGAAGGATTAATAACACGATCGCAACTTAACAGCTGCAGAAGGCCACCTCAGGTGGATGCATACAAGGAGACTGCTAAAGATCGGGCCTAACAAGAAAAGTCCTTGGTTATTTATCACCAAACGGTCGCATTAAAAAAGAGACTGCGAACGCGGTGAAAAAAAAGTGCTATACGCAAGTATGGGTAATGAAGAGCAAAATACACGCACACTGAGTTCACAGCGAAAGCAATTTTTACCACCGCCACCATCACGACCCTCAACACCCCCTCATTTTCAACTGG
>PYXC01002775.1:2445000-2465000 GCA_015244755.2 Tenualosa ilisha | reverse complement strand
AAAGGGGAAAGATGGCAGCGTCAAGACTACACATACGCCACTATATGAGCAAGACTGCTCACATCTGACCAAACGTCATGGATAGGTACCAAGTTCAGTACAAGTCACTTTTTGATTCATCCACATTTCATTTATTATCGAATATTCAATTATCGACTTGGAGACAGATGTAACAGAATGTGTTCACCATTCTGTCCCATTCTACAAAGTGGCGAAGTTACTACAGCCACCGTCTCAGTTTTGTACAAAAATGAAGATGAAATTTTAATTCTGTGTTTACCAATTAACGTTACTCAATTTAGTTTTACATTCACTTAGTTCCACTTTTGCAACTAATTGTTTTTGTGTGAGGCTAAACTTAGTCAGCAAAGCAAGTAAATTCTTTCATTTTTTTCAATTATGTTTCAAAACATAAGTTTTTTTTTTACACTGTGTGAGTGTGTGGCTAACCTCTCTAAACATAACAGGGACACACACACACACACACACACACACACACACTCACACCAACTACCCATTTATGTTTCCTTTTCCATCTTTGGCTTCACTTGCGTGACAACTCTGGCCTAGTAACCCTGATCAGGTTTGTGCGTCACTCACGGATTCATTTCCGAAAATGTCCCCGTCACCTCCCTCCCTGGGTAGTTGCTTCTTTCCACGTTCTGCCACGTTCTCCCACAGAACCCCTTCTGAGGCTTTGACGGTTCTAATTTGCCTGATGAGCTAAGCAAACCTCTCGTCGAGCTCCGAGGTCTGACGCTCTTCGTCTTGACAAAAGGCTCCTTCATGATCAGCTTCTCTGAAGTGATCCTTGCTAAGAGGAGAAGATAAACCCTTTGTCTTCTGGGTAATTGCTTCGCTATATCTTACAACATAGCCTTGCGGCACGACACACAAAGAACCATCATATTTTGCTGGTCCTAGACCTTTAAAACAAGCGCAAATAAAATATCATACACCTCTCATAGCCCTCTTCCGGCATTTCGCAGGATTAGCATAAATCCTGTTAGCACTGGGATTGCGGCAGAAATGAGAGAGAGAGAGAGCCCCGCTATTACATTTCTCTTAGCAAAACCGACTCCTTGTGAGAGAGCCGACCTTATGAATCTTATGAATTTCTGAAGCAGCACACCAAACAGGACAAAAAAAAATTACAAGTACAAATGTATTCATTTCCAGGAGCTGAGAGAGAGAGAGAGAGAGAGAGACAGAGAGAGAGAGAAAGAGAGAGCGAGGATGAGACAGAAAGGTGTAGAGGTTGTTCTTAGATATGGTAGGTTGTGGTCTAGTGGTAGAGAGGGAAAGAGGAGGTGTGTGTATGTGTGTGGGAGGGGGCGGGGGTCTGGGTCTCACTGTGAATTAGACCCATTTAGCCAATCCACTGCAACAATATTGGGCTGGCACTTCACCGAGGTGGCTAATTATGTTCTGGGTGAAGGAGTTTGTCGGACCGAATGAGCCGAATGAATTTCCCAAAATGCAACGGTTCTGCTACCAAGGAGATGAAGATGAGTGGAAAGGTAGAGGAAGATGAGGAGGAGCAGGAAGAAGAATAGACAAAAGGGAGATGTATCTCCAAGTGGGGAAAAACAAAGAAAGCTAGAGAATCCCTCTGCTTTGAGAGGGAAAATGTGAGGCGAAGTGGTCTGACAGCTTCTGTGATTAGTGAAGCTTGTGTGTGTATGAGTACGTGTATGTGTGTGTGTGTGTGTGTGTGTGTGTGAGAGAGAGAGAGGGAGTATATAAATTTATGCATTTTTTTGTCTGCGTTGCATGATCTATGTGATCTATGTACATATTTGTGATCTATGATCAAGGTATGTTGTTTGTGTATGTATGCATTTGTGTGAGTGTGTGTGTGTGTGTGTGTGTGTGTGTGTGTGTGTGTGCATGTCCATGTGTACGAGGGAGAGGGAAAGAGAGAGAGAGAGCACGTGCATGTGTGTGCCTGCTTGTCAATGGTGGGGGTGGTAGGCATTGACGTCAGCAGGCTACCGACACGTGTTCTCCCTTTTTCTCCCAACCAAACCCCACCCCCCCATCCCACCCTCTCTCTCTCTCTCTCTCTCTCTGGCTCCCTTGCTGCTGTCTCTGAACTGGTCTTCAAAGTGCTACTCTGGCAGCTGATTTCATGCTTCTCTCCGCCGAGCCGCACTGAGCCGCGCCACGCCGCGCCGAACCCCTCTGGAGCGTCACTCTCTCTCCGGCGCTCCTCGCTCGGCAGTTCTCGCGTACGAGCCGCACCGCTGCGCTGCTCTGTACTGCGCCGTGCAGTGCCTCCGTTAAAGCGTAAACACAACACCATGCCTGACGGGACGCCGTGACACTGATAACGGCTCCTTCTCTTGGGTTTGCTCTTGCGAGAACAGCAGGATTTGCACTGACTCTCTTTCTCTCTCTGTGTGTGTGTGTGTGTGTGTGTGTGTGTGCACATCTGTGTATGATTGCATTACGTAGATGTTTGTGTATCCTTACATGCAAATGTTTATGTTTTTTCTGTGCATTAGTATTTCTGCTTGGGTGTTGAATATTTGTGTGTGTGTGTGTGTGTGTGTGTGTGTGTGTGTGTGTTTGCATTAGCTAGATGGTGTTCACAAGCACCACTCCTCTGTGAGAGGTTTGGTCTAGCAAACGAGCACAGACTGTGCCATCGCCACCGGCTCTGGCTCCAGCTCCAGCTCCAGCTCCTGCGCTGATGTTTTGGGGCACACGTACGCATGATGGATTAAAATATCTGCGGCACGAAACCTTGTGTGGACACCGCTGTCGTGGCCAGAATTAAAGCCATTGCTCACAGGCCAAAGGCTGCGAGGCTCCGAGCACAGAGTCTGTCCAAATGAAACTGCCCTCTCTTCCCTCTCAGGGCTCTCTCATCCACCTCTCTTTCTCTATCCCTCCCTCATCCTCTCCCTCTCTCTTTCTTTCTCTCTTATCCTTTCCTCTTTCATTCTCTCTTTATTTCTCATCCCATCTCTCTCTATTCCACTCCCTTTCTAATCCTCTGCCTACCCATCTCTCTCGTTCTTATCCTCCCTTCTCTCTTATTCTCTCTTCATCTTTCATCCTTCGCGCTCTCATCCTTTTTTATCCATCTCTCTCATCGTCCCTCTCTCTTTGTCTCTCCCTCTCTTATCATGTCTTCTCTCTCTCTCTCTCTCTCTCTCACTGTTCTTTCTTTTTTTCATCCTCTCTCTCTTCTATCCTCACCCCATCCTTCATTTCTCATTCTTAGCCTCTTCCTTTTCTTGTTCTGTCAGCCCAACTTCACCTCCTCTGCCTCTCTCTCTCTCTCTCATTCTCTCACTTTCTCTCTAACTCTTCATAAAAATTAAGAAAAGCTTTACTGACATGACAAGGATCTCTGTGTTGCCAAAGCATGTGTGCGTGTGTAAATAAATAAACAAGTATGAGCAAATAAAAAAATAAATTCCCTAATTTGGGCTCTGTGTCACTCTTCCTTTCTCTCTCTCTCTCTCTCTCCTTCCTTTCCTTTCCCTTGCTTACTGCACAGAGCTTTACAAGTTGTGTGAAGAGACAGAATAAGAAGGGAATGAAAAAGAGGGGAAAAAAGAGAGCAAGAAGGATGGGGAAATGAGGCTTTCAACCTAAGAACACAATAAAGTCTTAAACATTCTGCTTTTAATTAAAATTAGCCCTATCAGCAGAGATTCATTTTGAAATAGTCTTGTGAAGGAAGACTTCACAGGGAGCCACATGGAGTCCAACACACCAGTCTTCCCAGTAGCCCTCGTATCTGCCAGTAATTCTATCTTATTCTATTTTATGTGTGTGTGCTGCCCCCCCCCCCCCCCCCCACCAGACACACACACACACACCATCACATTCACCCCAGCCCCATCCCCATCCCCTCCCCCGCCCAATTTGTTCCTGCTTCTTTTCTTTTCCACATTTCTTTTCTTCCAAGCTCTCTCTCTCTCTCTCTCTGCTTTTTTTATTTCTCCTTGCTCTCAGCTTTTCGCTTCCTTTTATCTCTGCTTCATACAGAATAACTGTGTGCTGGGGTGAGGATAATGAGGTTGTTCATCCAGAACTTCAAACCCTCCCTTCGCCAAATCTGCAGGACTCTAAAACAAACCTAATCCCGGAACAAATATTTTGCCATTCAGACACAGAGCAATACAAGGAGTGTGCGGTGCCATGCGATGAATTTTGATTTATCCTCAACTAGAGAAAAAAAGGGGGACAATTTTGATTAAAATAAAATAACAAAAAAACAAACCGCTTCGGTGATTGAGAATGTTTAACTCAAATGTAAATGCTCTGGGTTTTTTATCTATTGGAGGCCCTTTGATCCTGATATTAACTCAACGTTACATTGGTGCAGCTAGCGAGTCGCGCTGAGTCGTGAGTCGGAGGTATTTAAGAGAGACTATGTGTAATTAAAACTAAAAAAGTCGCTGATTGACTGCCAGCTTGGGCCCAAGTCGCAGCGCACCGCATAGCAGTCATGGATCACACTCCGTTCATTGGCCGCCTCACAGTAACAGATATACACTAATAGGCCCAGGTTTGTAGCTGTAATTGCAGTGGCCTGGAAGCCTGCGGCGCCATGCAGCATGGCTCCGCAATAAAGTAGATTAATATGCGGTAATTACCATAGGACGGTGCGCTTAAATGCAATACCTGAGATTTATCATGGCGATTATGCCACAGCTTTAAGAGAGGGGGAACAGGGGAATAGGCTATAGGTCGGCACGCACACAAACCTTAGTGGAACCTTAATGGGAGTTCCAGGAAATTAGAAATCTATCAGAAATTGACTTTTTTTCCCCCTTGTCATCATCATTATTATCATTTTTCTTGTTGTCTGATTGATTGTGTGGAGGGAGGGGTATGGTGTGTGTGTGTGTGTGTGTGTGTGTTAGTGTGTGTGAGTGTGTGTGGTGGGGTGTTGTGTGCAATGATTTCCCATGTGTTTGGCTAGTCAGTGAATGAGCAGAACTCGTAATATGTGTACATTGTTTGGGGGGAGGGGAGTGGGATGTTAAGGCAAGGTGTTATGTGTGCATGTGTGCGTATGTGTGTTCGTGTGTGTGTGTGTGTGTACGAGTGTGTGTGTATATGTGTGCATGTGTGTGTGGGGGGTGGGGGGTAGCAGGAGGCCTGAACAGTAATGAGGCAGCGATAAAAATGAGACGGCATTGTGTCGCACTTCAGGGCAGTTCATCTTTGGAATGTACGGTCCCTGCGGGGCCAGGTGGTTAATGCCATTTATTAATAGAAAGACGCATGCAGCAGTTTGGGCCCACCATCCTCTGAGAGCCTTTTATTAAAGAGTCTGGACAGCAAGAGAGAAAGAGAGAGAGAGAGAGGAGGAGAGGGAGAGAGGAGGAGAGGGAGAGTGAAAGGCAGAGAGGGAGAGTGATGTACAGCCTGATCATTGATTGGTTTCAGGAAGTATAGGAACGGGGGGATGGGGGTGAGTGAGAAAGAGGTGGAGGTGGTGGTGGGGTGGGGAGGGGGGAGACAACATCCTCAAGCATCAATAAAAATGTTTTGATTAGACAGTGATGGTGATTAAGGTGGAATTAACCACATGGCGTGGAGAGGTGAGAAAGTATTGCAGGCAACACACTGCAGAAGAAGCCTAATGGAACTCAAAGGGTATTTTATTTGAAAACGGAAGGAAGGAAGGAAGTTTGGCTATTTTTGGGAAGAGTACAAAATTTACCCCTCAAAAGAAATCCCATCTCAAGGAGGATGAAAAAGAAGAAGAAGAAGACGTGAATAAAAAAAGAAAGAGAAAAAGAACAGGGAGGATAGGGGGAGAGAAAGGCCCAACATGACCTCGCCTATTAATGAGGCTCTGGTCATTACCTTCCCGTTACCCTACTTTGTGCTCTGCCATTTGTCATAAGTCTGGGCTGTCACTGTGGGCCTCAGCAGAGAGAGGGAGATAGAGATTAAGAGAGAACAAGAGAGAGGGAGAGAGGGACAGAGAGAGAGAACGAAAGAGAAGTCTAATTCTCTGTTTCTCTCTCTCTCTCTCTCTCTCTCTCTCTCTCTCTCTCTCTCTATCTCCACCCTTCGTCTATCAACTCACGTCCAGCATGCTGAAGCACCAGAGGAATATTTAATTTAAGAGTCGATCCCAAACAAAGACTTTAAAAGGTTCACAGTGGTGCTAACTCGCTCGCTAGCTCACTTGCGCTTCTGATAGTACTGCTCATGGCTAAAGCTTCAGCGTTAGCACAGCTAACCCCAGCTTTCTGCAGCCCATGCACTACAAATAGCAGGAGACTGAGAAAAATGGTACAAATAAAGTATAATTTTCTCCTTTTAAAAAAACTCTCTTACCTGGTTTGCATCAAGAGGACAAGGCCATTGGTGAAGACATGAAAGAGACAGAGAAAAAGATAAAAAATGTTACTTTAATACTCATCAAAACATTGAGCACGTACTGTAGCATTGAATAGATACACTGGGGATCTAAGCAGTGTCAAGCATGGCTCCAGTTTCACTATCTGAACTGCAAGCAACTATTCCCACTGATGGCACTGAAACAATTTCTGCTGCTTTTTATCATGCAAACAAACATTTGGCCTCCATCTCTCTCTCTCTCTCTCTCTCTCTCTCTCTCTCCCTCCTGCTACTCTTTTAAGGATGAGTTCTCTCTGATCTCCAGTCTTAAAATGCATCACAATGGCAATGCTCACCACACTCACAACACAGAACTGTCTGGAGGGAGTAGTGTGTGTGTGTGTCTGTGTGTGTGTGCACTTGTGTCTATGTATTTTGTGTGTGGCGAATGATGAATCAGGTTAATATAACTGCTTTGTAAATTTGTATGTGTGCCCGCTTGTCTGAGTTTGTGTGTGTCTGTGGGTATGTGTCTGTGTATGTGTGTGTGTGTGTGTGTGTATACTATATGTCTGCGTGTCAGTGTAAGTGTGTGTGTGTGTGTACAGAAGTCCAGCAGGAGGCCAGTACAGCCCATGGGCCCCCCCCCCCACCCCCCACCCATTCCTGTACTCCAGGGCGGAAGCAGCACCGACCGCAAAGCGCCTTCAACACTGCATAAATATTCATTGGCATTGGAGGCCTTTCTCTCTCTCTCTCTCTCTCTCTCTCTTTCTCTCTCACACTCTTTCTGTTCTCTCTATCTCTTTCTCTCTTTCTCTTTCTCACTCTCAATCTTTCCGTTCTCTTTCTCTCACTCGCTCTCACTCTTTCTCACTCTTTCTCTCTCTCTTTCTCACTCTCTCTCTCTCTCTCTCTCTCTCTCTCTCTCTCTCCTCTCTCCTCCCTGCCTTTGCACACATAGCCCCCGTCTTCAGGCCGCTGCCATCTGCACTAGCAGGAGTCAAGCTGTGCCGTGTGGATTCATCCTCCTCCGTACACGCATTAGCCGCCACCGCCGCCAAGCCAGATTCCCTCCGCTCTGGTTTAAAGCAACCTACACTTGGCACGGCACGGCAGGCAGGCAGGGCCCTGCTCTATCTCCTACGGCTCTCCTCTAATTCACTGGCACTCTGTTCCCCTCTCTCCCCTCTCCCGCTCCCTCTCTCACTCCCTCTCTCCCTCTCTCACTCTGCTCCCCCTCTCCCTTGCTCTCTCTCTTTCACTCCCTCTCTCCCTCTCTTTCTCTCTCTCTCTCTCTGCACCCCGCCCCCACCACCACCACCACCAGCCTCGGCTCCACATGCTCCAGTCTTTTAGAGAAAATAACTGGGGTGATTATTTTCATGTTGTCTCTCCTCTTGCTCTGCCTTTTGCATGCTTTTGGGTGGTGGAGGAGGGGGGTCACCCAGGGTGGGTGGGAGGAAATGAGGGTGCGTTGGTGGGTGGGTGGGTAAGTTGGGGCGGAGGGCAATGTCCTGGCAATATCAGATAAATTATTCAGAAATGCCAGCGCGCCCCGTCTCGGTCTGAGAAGGGCAGGATCTTGTAATGTGAAGGTTACCAGTATAACTTAGCATAGTGAATTAAAAACATCTAATAAGTGAAGGTTAGCACAACAACTTGACTCAACTAAAAAGTCATATCATATATACCAGTATAACAAATCTTCTTTTCTTAATCTTATCTTTCATCTTAACCTTGTGCAAGATGCTGGGCACTCAGCACTGCAGAGAGTCCAATTCAGTACCACAACACACTGGACAGCTCCCCCTGCCTAGACTGAGACTGAGACTGGGACTGAGACTGGGTTCTGTCTATTGTTCTCCTAATATGCCATTACAGCTGTAGTACATCAACTGGCAACTCACTAGGAATGGATTCCCTTCCAGTGATAACATGGTACCTTCTCCCAGCCTGGAAAAACCCATCCTGATCTTTTCTCTCTGCAGCTCATTATGGCCACTAGGCATACAGTATTTGCCCTTCTTTTTTTGATAGTGAACCAATCAAAAAGGTCTTTTACCACTGATGCTATAAAGGCGGGATTGACACCCAGACCAAAATCAAAAAACAACCAACAGAAGCATTTTGATCTACATTGGTTGATCCTACCCTAGAGAAGTGGGAGAAGGCAGCTAGGTATCCAGACTAAGCTCAATCTCATGAAAGATGAAAGCCAGGCCAACCCTCTCACCCAGATGTCCAAACTGCACAACGTTTATTACAGATCAGCAGGTGAATGGCTACCATGGTTTGGTATCAAGCCCCTATCTGCCAGTCCACACCTGAAGACTACATATAAGGGATTACATGTGAACCAGGACTTTATGTAACCAGCAGGGTACCCAAAACCATAAGAGGCTTTAAGCTGCTCTCTGTGTGTGTGTGTGTGTATGTGTGTGTGTGTGTGTGTGTGAGAGAGAGAGCGAGAGAGAGAGAGAGAGAGAGAGTGGGTGAAAAAGGGTTAACATCAGCCAAGTTAGTCTGGAATCCGTCCTGATGGTATTTTCTGTGTCATTATTTAACAGGTCAGCATCCCAGTCTGGGAAAAGCGGTGTAAACGCAAAGCAAGAGGCAGAGTAAACAGACAGGTGGGATGTGTCCCAACAGAGAGACATAAAACAACAATTCAGTAGGAAAATAAAGGTAGAGAGAGAGAGGGGAGACAGAAAGAGAGAAAGAGAGACAAAGAGAAATGAAGAAGAAATACAGAGAGAAAGAAGGAGAGATAGCGAGGGAGAGACAGAGTAGTCTTTAATTTTAGGACTGGTCCAGGGAGCTGTTAAGATGATGCATGTAGTGAGAGGGTGTGTGTGTGTGTGTTTGTGTAAGGTTGCGGTATGTGTGTGTGTGTGTGTGTGTGTGTGTTTGTGTAAGGTTGCATCTCTCTCTCACCTAGCCAGCCCCTTCCCCACCCTTCCCCAAACCTCAGCTCCCACACAGCAGGGAGTGGCGTCACAGGGAGACGCTAACCAGAGGAATCTGAGCTTAACCAACACACCAGCACAAACATCTCAGGCTCGGCCCGCGCCTCCACGCACCTCCCCACCCGCCTTCACGCACCTCCCCACCCTCCTCTCTCCTCTCCTCACTTCGCCTCCTCCACCGCTGACGCTGATGCAAGAACCTGAAGCAAGTGTGTGCCAATGATGATAAACAAACAAGCTGCTTTTTCTCCTCTGTTTTTCTCCCCGTTTCCTTCAGGATGGAGGGTGGAGGATGGGATAGAGAGGAGGGTGGAGGTGGTGGAGGTGGTGATGAAGGGGTGGTGGTGGGGGGTAGTTGGCAGTGGGAGGAGGGGCAAATATCACTCTAGGGTATTCCACACTCTACATAAGATGATTTCAGGCTGACTGGCGCATATGGAGGCTTGAAGTTGCAGCCAAGCGCGGCAGCACTAGCAGTGTTAGCCGTAGCAGTGTTAGCAGCAGAAGCAGTGGCGGCATTGTTAGTAGCAGTCGTTTGA
Source organism: Tenualosa ilisha (assembly GCA_015244755.2). Classification (NCBI taxonomy): domain Eukaryota; kingdom Metazoa; phylum Chordata; class Actinopteri; order Clupeiformes; family Clupeidae; genus Tenualosa; species Tenualosa ilisha. The sequence continues at coordinate 2,455,171 of PYXC01002775.1, read as the reverse complement.
AGCAGGGTGATGCAAGAGCGGGTAGAGCAGGGGAAGACAGAGAGGAGGAAGAAGAAGAAGAAGAAGAAGATGACGATGAGGAGGATGATGATGAAGATGAAGACGAAGGAGATGAATACAGAGGAAGCGTGACTGTTGGGTGAGGGTAGATGCATTGCTCCTGCTGCTTCAGCATGCTTCATCTGCTACTGCTGTTGCAATGGAACATTCTAGATCAGAGGGTGAGTGGGAGGCGAAGGACGGGGAGGAAGAGGAGGAGGAGGAGGAGGAGGAGGAGGAGGAAGGATGGAAGAAGAGCGGAGTGAGAGGAAGAGAGAGAAAGAGCTCTTTGAAAGGGATGCAATTAGCTTTCCCGCCCCCTCCCACCTCTGCCACATATGCAAAAACATACAGCGGCAGAGCACAGAAAATATCTATGGGAAAACGCAGAGATAGAAAAGAGGTCTTTTATCTTATTTGTTTCCATAGCTTCCTTCTTTCCATCCTTCCTAGCTTCCTCACTATCATACTTTTTGCTTTTCTTTCTTTCCCCTTGTTTGTTTCTTTCTTTCTCTTTGTTTCTTTCGGTCTTTCTTTTCTGTTCTTTCTCTTCTGTTCTTTCTCTTCCATTCTTTCTTTCTTCCATCTGTCTTTGTTCTTCCTTTGTTTCTCTCCTCATTCTCCCTGAAACATACACACACACACACCTACCCACACACGCTCACACATATGCAGGTCCCATCATACACACCCTTAGAAACCCCAGACACTTTAATCATAGAACAGGGTGCTCACACTCCAAGACAAAGCCCAATCACTACTGTGATAATTTGGTCCTCTCCTTCAATCAGCGCCCCAGTAATTGCATCAGTCATGATCTCCATTTCATCTTCCATCTCTCCACCTTGACTGCCAGCAGGACAAAGGGCCCTTCTCTCGACCCAAGGACAAATCAACTGCCCTTATCATACAAAAAGAGGACAAAGGAGTAATCAGGACCAGGAAAGAATACAACTAATTGTTGTCATTTTAATCAGGACCATTCAAAAGGCCACGGCTTATATAAACTAGAGCCGTAAAAAGAAAATGTGATGCCTCTTTTGACATGTCAGCATATTTGTGTTCAGGTTTGGAAATTGCATCCCATAAAAAAGAGAGTCATATAATCCCTCAACTATGATATGAATAAGCCAGCGACTAGGAACGAAGATCGATTGAATGGCATGATCTGTCAAAATAACCTCCTGTAAAAACAGCATTTAGCAGCCGTTAACGTTCCTGAGCACACGGCTGACGTGGCGAGGGGTAGCGTGCCCCGTAATTTATGATTTTTATCCCCGTTCCCAGGTTTCGTCTTTTTTTTTTCCAGACCCATTCTGTCGTGAGGAATAATTAGACGTATAGATGTTTTGCATGTGCCGCAACGCACGCGTGTCATGTAGGGGAAATTAGGCTCTGAATGATTCATTGGGCCGTTAAAATTTTCATGGGGAACACAGGGTTAGTGTGAGAGGGCATTTATTATATATTAAAGATCAGGACAGGGCATGGAGATGGGACACACACACACACACACACACACACACACAGATAGCTAAGAGAAAGAAGGGGGGAGTTGGAGGGGAGAAGGAAGGAGAGAGGGAAGGAAAGAATAAACAAGGCATAAAACAGGGAAGGATGAAGATGAAGGGAGAAAGGGAGAAACAGAGGGAGAGGTACAGAGAAAGAAAGATAGAGAGAGGGGTATACATGTATATATGTATATAGATAGATAGATAGATAGAGAGAGAGAGAGAGAGCACGAGAGAAACAGACAGAGAGAGAGAGTGAGAGAGAGGGAAACAAACTCATCAACATGGAGAAAGAGAGATGGGAAGGAGCCTGCTGAAGAGGGATAGAACAGGCACGACGCCGAGGCACAAAATTCCACCCATGGATCCCCCCCATTCAACCCATCTGTGCATGACATACGTGCACATACACACACACACACACACACACACACACACACACACACACACACACACCTGGCACGCGAGCATACATGAGCTGGCATACGGATGCGGCCCTCCCTGCACTCTCCCACTGATCTAATGGATCCACAAGGCGACAGGGGGAGATAAAAGGAGACAGAAGGATCAATTTAGATGATCTATGAAAGATATTAGTAATGACATTTATGAATATTTTATGGAACGTAGAGAATGTCATCATAAATTTTTATCTAAGGAAATGAGGCAGGAATATAAAACAAACAGCATTAAACTTTGAACGTGGCACCCATGTCAAGTGAATTGTGCCCAGAGTCATGGAACAGAGTCAGGAGAAAATAGAAAGACAGAAAGAAAAAAAAGCAGCAGAGGGAAAGAGAGAAGGAAGAGGGAAAGAGGGGGGAGAGGATCGTGGGGTGGGTGAAGGGGGGGTCAAGAGAAATAGAGAGACAGAAAGAAAGAGACAGAGAGAGAAAAGAAAGGGTGACTCCCAGAGAGAGAGAGAGAGAGAGAGAGATAGAACTGAGCCATCGATATGTTTATCCAGATATTGATTCCTCCCCACGGGCTGTGTTTAGCTGATTGTCGTGCATTAAACTAAAAGCCAGCAAAATGCTTTACATGCATAATGCCCGGCGCAACATTAACATGGCTCTTCACCGCTATCGTATGTCAGAGCCTGAGTGGGGACTGTCTACTGTCATCGCCCCAACAGGCACCAAAGACACTCACTGTGGCTCCGGGAGAGATAGACACACAGAGAGAGAGAGAGAGAGAGAGAGAGAGGGAGAGGGAGAGGGAGAGAGAGAGGGGTGAGCTACTCCAGGATACATGACTTTCATTTTATTTGTACAAGGCTGTCTCTCCTGTCACTACCTGTCCCAGAGGCAGAGGCCCTTCTCTGGGGACACTAGCTGTTATTAGAGAGTTCCATTTCTTCAGGGGCCCGCACTGATTCCCTCACCCACCCATCCCCATCCCCATCCCCATCCCAACCCCACAACACCAACACCACCCCACATTCTCCTCTCCTTTCGTCCATTTACATAATAGCCGATGAAATTCCCCTAGTCTCCTGTGGATTCCCATCCTGACAGGTGAGGACTATAAAAAGGCAACTGAATCTTGTGTGGATGGCTCAGCAGAAATAGGAAAAAAAATGAGGAAGAGGGGGAGAGAGAGAGAGAGAGAGAGAGAGAGAGAGAGAGGTGTTGCACAGGTAAAGGCAATCGCAGATGACAAGTACATGTAAATTCTATAGAGGCAGGTGTATATTCCTGCGCGACCTGTTTTGCCCTCAAAGCATCTCAGCTGAGGTTTGCGGCTTCACTAAACACTGCGGCAGCTTCTATTGCATATAGACATTGAGACAGATGTCTCTTGTGTCGTTGCCATTATAACAGAAAAGAAAACAACAAAGAGACTCTATTGTGAGGCAAACGTTCCGTATCTGAATGAAATCTGTGTGTAATACACACTATATCTATGCAGTGTTAGATCGCACAAACACCATCTCTGAAACAACACCCTTAACCCCACTACTGCTATTATTGTTATCATAAACATCTATTCAAAATTTGCTGTTTGTAGATCTTCATATCCACAAAGGAAGGCGCATGTGGTTGCTCACTAGCATGGCAATTCAACCAAATGTCTCACCATAAGCTTACCCTCCCTGTTCATAGATTGCCTTTGTTTTTCTCTGGTGAGAGTGGCCATCTCTTCACAAACACACACACACATACAAACACACACACACACACAAAATACAACACAAGTGGGGGTGGGCGTGAGCTGAAAAAGCAAGGCTTTGCATTCAAATAGCACCTGTTGAAAATATGCACATCCTAGCAGGGGAATAATTACAGTGATTTGCAGAGGGAAAGAGGAGGGGTTGTGGGGTTGTGGGGTTGTGGGGTTGCGGGTGGAGGTGGTGGTGGTGGTGATAGTGGGGGGCAGGGGAGGGGTGGTGGAGAAGAGAGAGGGGAGAGCAGCAGGGTAATTGCAGTGTCTTGCACAAGCTGAGGAGGAGGACGAGGCTCGCAATCTCATCCCTCCGAGACCCGGCACCAGAGCGCCTCATCACCACGCTGTTCCCCGCTCAGCACCGTGCCACGCTCTGCCCTCTCTCTTTCTCTTGCTCTCTCTTTCCCACTGGCCAATCCAACATCAATGCCACACAAAGAGGGAGGGTGGTGGTGGGGGGGGGGCATGAGTGCACACCATAATTAAGCCCCCCACCACCACCACCACCAGTTGTCATGGCAACCCCTAGGCCTCAGCAATGGCCTGTCCAATGGAGGGGAGGGTATGTGTGTGTGTATGCAAGTGTGTGTGTTCTCATGTGTATGAGTGTGTGTGTGTGTGTGTATGTGTGTGTGTGTGTGTGTGTGTGGGTTGGGTTGGTGGGGGGGGGAGCAGGAGGGTGCCCTGACTGTCCCAGCTTCTAATTTCCCCTCTTATTAGCTGCGAGCGCAAACATTTAGAATGGTAATAGGAGCCTCTCTAATGGGCTTGATGTCCAGGTGCCGGCAAGTAAACAGCCAGTCAGGAGGAAGCCATATCTTACGGATCGTCTTTAATAAAAAAAACGCCTCCGACGGACGGACCCCCATCCTTCACTCACTTAGCAACGCCATCGCACGAGTGAGCGTCCGTGCGTGTGTGTCCGTGTGTATATGCGTGCTTGTGTGTGTGTGTGTGTGTGTGTACTCAGTCACTGCTTTCGCCATCACTTCACCCATTACAAATTATGTTATTTAGCGAATGTCTCTGCCGACACCCTCGGGACGGCAGACGCCTGACGGAGAGAATGGCTAATATTACATAAAGCATTAGCGCAGCGGTGTACGCGGCGGCCATGATTGGTGTTAAGCTTTTCATTACAACGAAATGAGTAATTGCTTGTCATTCAGTGCTGGCATATCCCACAATCATCCCCACGCCGGCGCCATCCATCAAGCGTTTAACCGCTCGCTCGTTGACGACCGAAGTGGGGGCCCCTTGCGTTTTTAAAGCACGAGGGCCGAGGCACCACAACTCGGCACCGGGAAGCTCATTGTTTGCTTCGTTAGGCTGAGCGTTGCCGGGAGTGTGTGTGTGTGTGTGTGTGTGTGTGTGTGCATGCGTGGGTGTGGATGTGTGTGTGTGTGAGTGGGTGTGGATGTGTGTGTGTGTGTGTGTGTGTGTGTGTGTGTGTGTGTGTGTGTGTGTGTGTGGGTGTGGTTGTATGAGTGTGTGTAACTGAGGCCTGCAGGGCAGTGGGAAGGTAAAGTGTAACTGTAACATGGAGGTCCTATGCAGCACACATTGACCTGTAATTCATCGGCTTCAGACAGTGTGTGGTAGAGCACACACACACACACACACACACACACACATACGCACGCACACACACACACACACACCACACACACACACACACACACACATGCTGGCCACTGTCTTGATTGCCTTTCTTTTTCTGCTGAGAGGGGAGTGCAAATGTTTTTTCTGTTGCTATTGCTGTTGTTGTTGTCAGTGTTTGGTTGTGGCTCCAAACTGTATTTTGTACGGGAGCACAGTGTAAACTCCTGGCCATTTGCTGACCACAAACAGTCGGCTACACTGGAGGACCTTCCAATCTGCCCCCCCTCCTCCCCCCTCTCCCTCATCCCCACCCCTACGTGCGCACACACACACACACACAAACAAGCTCTCTCTCTCACACACACACACACACACTCACCCTCCATCCCTCCTATACCCTTTGCCATTTCTAATCTCTCCTTCCACAATTCACCAGTCTTAGATAGTTAGGTTGAGTTATCTCCTAATACAGTCTACTCATAGACATGGGCCCCAGCAAGATAGCAGCACTGCAAAGAGCTGTCTGTTCATCTACCTCCCCACCCCCCACCCAAACACACACACACACACACACACACACACACACACACACACACACACACATACACCACACACACACACACACATAAATACAGTCACACTAGCGAGGTGCATGTGTATAGGGTGGTGGTGGTGGTGGAGAGTGAGAGGTGGACAGCTCCAGTCAAGCGAATGATTTGTTCGGTAAAGGAAAGCTGGAGACTGGGGGTGATGCCTGTGTGTGTGTGTGTGTGCAGTCTGTGTGTGTGTGTGTGTGTGTGTGGTGGGTGGTGGGGGGGGGGGGGGGGGGTCTTTCTTGATCTATCGACTGCTCTCTTCTGATGCCGCAGTTGTTGTGTAGGCAAGCCCTGGCTTAACAGTTACACTCAAAATCACACACAACACAACACATCCACCTCCATGTTTGCAATTTGCTTTTATTTTTGTGTGTGTGTATGTGTGTGTGTGTGTATGTGTGCATACGTGCGTGCGTGCATGTGTGTATGCTTTTGTGCATGTATGTGTGTGTGTGAGTGCGTGCATGTATGTCTGTGTGTGTGTGTGTGTGTGTGTGTGTGTAGGTGTGTGTTACTGCAGCACATCAACCAACGCACAAAAAAAGTGAAGAAAGAGAGACAGAGAGAGAGAGAGATGGAGAGAAGGAGAGAGAGAGGGAGAAAAGGAGAGAGAGAGACGGAGAGAGAGAGAGAGAGGGAGAGAGAGAACAAAAACGAAAAGACGACGTGACTATGTTCAAAAAGGAGGTGTGAAAAGCAAATAAAAGTCGGGGGCTCCACTGTGCATCATCTGATGACACGTGGGCACAAATAAATGTTTCTACTTCCTGCCATGTTCCGCCGATTGTCATTATTCCTTCGGTGACATGGCAACAGCGGCACTGTAGTGGCAGGGCAGAGTGTGTATCTATGTGCGTGTGTGTGTGTGTGTGCCTGTGTGTGTGTGTGTGGGGGGGGGGGGGGGTATAGTGCTTTGTTAAGTTGGTTGAAATGTGTGCCAGCACCTTGGCTTGTTTACAGACACTGAACCGACATCATATGCAGGGATTTTTATTTTAAAGTTAATACCCAACAAGTAAGACTGGCAGCTTCTGGGGAAAGAAGGTGGAGTGTGTGTGTGTGTGTGTGTGTGTGAGTGTGTGTGTAGTGGTGGTGATGGGGTGTTTTGTTGAGGGTGAATAGTCTGAAAAAGTGTGTGTGTATGTGTGTGTGTGTGTGTGTGTGTGTGTGTGTGTGTGTGTGTGTGTGTGTGTGTGTAGGGGCGGGAGGCTCTAGAGTAAACAACATGGCTCTAGCGCTGCTGAGATGAGAGGCTGAGAGGAACGGCAGATCAATAGCTTAATGGAATTAGCCCGGCTTTGAAACACACCTGCCAATCATATTTACTGAAGGCTGCCTGCCATGGCACCCTGTTCGATATTTAAAGCCCAGGCCCATGCAGGAGCGGAGAAGGAACAACAACAAAAAAAAAAACCTTATTGGTGTTTTAAAGGCGGACAGCTCCACATCGTTTGCCTCTGCAAGAAAAATAAATGAGGTACAGGGCCTTGTTAAAATTTCAGGGGGTGTAGGAGGCGAGAGGCGAGGCTTCTTCATTTCAATTTTGAGTCGTCAGGGCCGTCTATTTTGGCCAAAGGGCATGCTCCGAATGCGCGCCCATTTAGGCAAGTTTCTGTGGCTGTCGGTTGTCAATAATGAGGTGGTTCTCACTGACTTTTAAAGCCTTTTCCTCTCGGTCGTGCTATTCAACATGCAGAGCCCGACTGCCGCTGACCGCTGTACCTTCAGCTAACACACACACACACACACACACACACACATACACACACGCATGCGCATACACACAAACACACATACACACACACACACACACACACACACACACACACAAACACACATACACACACACACATACACACACACACACACAAATACTTTGCTGCACTGGCATGCTTTTTAAAGAGGGGAACAAAGAACTGCCATAAAAGCCCAGCTGGCCCTCCGGACACAAGTGGACGTAGTCCCATCAGCCCACATCAACCAGAATGCCCACTGCAAAAAAAAAAAGAAAAGAGAAAGAAAAAAAACGAGGCCCTGTATGTCCTCTCATTTCCCTCCCTGGACTCTCGTTATATCTCTGCCCTCCACCTCTGCTCTGGATAGCCGCTGGACCTGGTCTTGGTAGGCAGCTCGGGGTGGGTGAGGGACCTGATTGTTACCTGAGGAACCAAGCGAGCTCTGGGTCACCCTAGAGGCTAGCCTGGGGAAGAGAGAGAGAGAGAGAGAGAGAGAGAGAAAGGAAGCCACTTCTGCCCATGGTGGTGGTGGTGGTGGTGGTGGTGGTGGTGGTGGAAACCTGTGGTGCTGGGCGGGAGGATGCCAGGGAATCTGGGCCGGGCCTGGCCAGGCCGGGGCGGTACAATAAGCCAAGCGCACGGTGGGGAAGTCATGCGTCGAGCGCGATTAAGGACACGGAGCAGATGCCCACCTGCTCCCGCTGAACCTGGCCATGGCAGGGTGTCCAGGGTCACCCTGGGGTACCTTAATACGCTGTTTCCATCTGTTGCCTGGAAAGCGAAGGGCAGAAATGTCCAAGTGCACAGACATGTTCTCTCTCTCTCTCTCTCTCTCTCTCTCTCTCTTTCTCTCCCTCTCTTTCCCTCTCTCTCTCTCTTTCTCTCCCTCCAACCCTCTCACCCCACTATCCCGCCCGCCTTCCACTTCTCCGCCCGTACCCTCGTGCGCTCCTTCGCTCCAGGAGAAATTGATGAAATAACCCCTCCCGTCCTCTGCCGCCTCCGAGCGATCACATCGACAGAAAAGCTTGTGGGAGATTTTCGGCTGACATCCCGGCATTGCTTGGGTACAATGGGCCAATGAGGAGAAAGAAAAAAGGGTCTGCAAAAGCTGCTCAGTGTGCCTCCTTTGATTCAACTCAACCTTTCCATTAATCAAAGACAACTTGTCTGTAAACGCTAGTGCTTGTACACAAAAATGCTGCACAGCATCAACAAACACACACACACACACACACACACACACACACATACACACATGTGCAAACTCGCAGAGTGACAGCTTGGTTTTTACACGGTGGGCAACACATGACAAATGAACGTATTCCTACCCCTGTCAGTCACTGTATGTCAGGGTTATTTTCTTTCAAATTCTCTTCCCCTTCTTGTAAATGATTATTATTAGTTCAAAGGCTCTCTTTATTCTAATTACCTTGTAAATAAACTTGCTTGCCATCACTTTTCAAGCCAATTACATGGTGTCTAATGGCAACACTTAATTAGCTGACACTCTGCCGGAAAAAAGGGGGAAGACAGAGGAAAGAAAAGAGTGAGAGAGAAAAGAGAAAGGGGGGGGGGACAATGTGTCAGCAGGGGGAAGGGACACACATTCTTCTCATAATTATACCCTCCATTTTTTTTTTCTTTCTTTCTTTTTTTTTCTGTTCTGTACCATCACAATGCGGCCTAGCCACAGTTGCCCCACTCCGGGGCTGTTCAGCATTCGCCCCTAACAAAAGGCCTCCTCGGCAGGGAATGACCTGGGCCTCCGAACAGCACTCCAGTAACCCTGCACCTCTCCACTGGATTACAGGAGAAAAGAAAGAAAGAATAGAGGAAGGACAGGGGGGAGAGGGACAGCTTGTAAAGGAATCATTTCTCTCTCTCTCTCTCCCTGTTTCTCTCTCGCTCTCCCTTCTTAGAGCCACACGCACACACATACACACCCCACACACACAAAATACTGCTGGCATTCATTTTTTTTCTCGAGCTGCAGTTTTTCACCCCTTCCCCCCTCCCACCCCTGTCTGAGTTTTTGTTCCCTTGTCATTTTCTCTATCTTAATCCAAGTATTACATTTCTCTGATGCCAGCACTGCCCTCTCCAAGAGCGAGGTGGAAATCCCCCCAAAAAGAAAGGGGGTAAGAAAGCAAATATAGAACAAAAAAAACAACAACAACAACAATAATAATAATAACAATAATAAATATAATAATAAACTAGTATATATTTTTGAACTTTAAATATAGACAATGTAGCGTGTTTTTTAATTTTTTAATTTTTTTTTTATCTTTCTTTTTTTTGCAGCTGCAGCACTGAAATTTGATATGCCTTCATTGGCAGGGAACTCTGTGAGCCTGGAATCCCTGCACTTACATAATCAAAAAGGCTTTTATCATGGGAACAGATGTCCACACAGGTCACGGCCAATTTACTCGAGTGGACTAGAGATTTAGGACACTATTTTTACACAACACTGCAGATTAGTTGCCCATTGTTTTTGTTCATTGTTTTGTTCCTG
>PYXC01002775.1:2415000-2440000 GCA_015244755.2 Tenualosa ilisha | reverse complement strand
GCTTTTCGCCTCTTATCACGGCCTCGACGGGGCCCTTCAGCCTGAGCTGGCTATTTAGAAAACACCTCATCTCGCTCGCACATCACGCATAATGTGCTGTAACATTGCATTTAAAGAGCCACGCACACATACACATGCACACACATACACACATACACACGCACACACATACACACATATACACAAACATGGGAGGCTCACAGGAACAGCAAGACATGTTAATTATTAACATGTATGGTCACGGGCCTTGAGTTTGTTTCTGTCTCTCTCTGTCTATGTGTTTGTGTGTGTGTGTGTGTTTGTATGTGTGTATGTGTGAATGTGTTTGTGTGTGTGTGTGTCTGTGTGCTTGTGTGTGAATCTGGAGGAATGACACACACACACATTTGTGAGGTCCCTGAATGGCATGCACATAAACAAGCCCTCACCCCAGAAATACACATGCAAAAACACACACACACACACACACACACACACAGACACACTCTCTTTCTCTCTCTCTCTCTCTCTCTCACACACACACACACACATACAAGTAACATTTGCATTTTAAAAACACCATCTTTTCCTTATTCTTTCCCCAACACTCAACTTCCCCTCAAACTGACGGTCACAATATATCTTTTCATTCTGTGGACACTTCCCACCCACCATCACTACAAGCACCAACTCCACCTGCTCCCTCTCTCACTCTCTCTTTCTGGATCTCTTCATTCAAGCTTTTCCTCACACATCTCCTCTTTCCTTTTGTCCCCTCTTCAGCACCATCCTCTTCATCTTCTTCTCCTTCTCCGTGTCGTTCTGTTCTTCCTCCCCACCCCCACCCCACCCCACCCACATTCCCAGCACCCCCCCCCCCCCTCCAGGCCCTCAGGCACTCTCTCTTCTTCACTCCAGTGACAGCGAATCTTACTCATCTCCAGTCTGGGCCCACAGCGCAGGAGAAACATCTGCTTATATAACTCGCTTAATTTGAAGTATGTATGCCCAAACTGTCAGACATCCCTCTTTTTTTCACTCTTTCACACTTCACTTTCACTCTTACTCTCTATCCCCCCTTTCAGTCTCTCTCTCTCCTTTTCTCTCTCTCTCTCTTTGTCTCGTTCTCTCTGCTGCTATCTTTCTTTCTCTCTATTTCACTTGCGTATTATCTCTCACTCTGTTTCTGTTTTATGCATTTTCTTTCTCACTTGCTCTGTTCATCACACATTCTCTCTTAGCATCTCTCGCTCTTATTCTCTCTCTCTCTCTCTCTCTCTTTTCCTCCTCCAATCCCCTCCCCCTTTCTTCTCCCCCTTGTTCTCTCTCTCAGAGCTGTGGAGCGATAGGATCCTAGAATAACAGCAGTTAGGGGAGTTGCACAGAATCAAACCAAATGTCTTTAGTGCCAAAACAACATCAAAATGCCTACAGACTAGTCTCACACATCGTCTTCGCAACTGGGTCATCTGTCATTCACAGAGCAGACACGGCACAGAAGAATATTCATATTTTAAAAACAGGATTTTTTTTCAAAAAAGAAAGAAAATCCCAATTTGTGATCCTTACATCCTTAGTTTGACCATGTAACACCATTGCTCATTACAAAGGAAATTCACAGTTGGAGACTCAGAAGGAAAGAAAGGTCATCGTTTTTATATCCCAGCTCTCTGTACAGCGACACGACCGTTTAAACGTCACCGACATCCCCAACGATCCCAGCTGCCACACGCTACTGAAGGGGGTGGGGGTGTTCGAGGGGTGTTAGTGGGGGGGGGGCAGAGAGTGCGTGGCTCAGCTCATCACCCATGCCATGCACAGCACATGGCAGAGCGCCCAGCCTCCTTCATGCTAGCAGCGAGTCGGGAGTCGGCGGCTGGAAGAGGGGATGTGGATGTGCGGCAAGTCGAGGAGGCGGCATGTGCGCGGCGTGTGTGTGTGCGTGTGTGCGTGTGTGGCGTGTTGGGGTGGGGGGGGTTATAATCAGTAGTGCTTTCCCCCGGCTCACACGCGCAGCCACATGCATAGGAAAGATAAGGCTCCCTGGTGCCCCTCTACCCACTCCTGCTAGTGCTGCTGGATGCGGGGGGGGGAGGTGGAGGCTGTGGCTGTGGCTGTGGCTGTGGCTGTGGCTGCTCCTGGTACTGCTGCAGCTGGAATAAGCCTCTTCAGTACGGGTGGATATAGGGTGGGGGTTGGCTGGGGGTGGAGGTGGAGGTGGAGATGGAGGTGGTGGTGGAGGGGGGGGTGAGTTTAGCGTTGCAAGTGACTACGAGGCTTTGGCCCGTGCTCCAGTCTATCCACCGGCGAGTGATTCCTCTATTACAATGGCTGCCCCTCAGCTACCCGGCCCACGCCAGCTGCAGAGGATTATAATTAGAGGAACCATGAAGTGGCCCGGACACTGGCAATTGATCTGCCTCTGACAGTCCAATATTTCCACCAGGGAAATAAACCTCGGAGTGAGAGAGAGAGAGAGAGAGAGAGAGAGAGATGGAGAGAGAGAGAGAGTGCAGGAAGAGGAGGATGAAACAGAGAGAGAGAGAGAGAAAGAAGGGGCTCGGGGCCTGGTAAAGATAGGAGTGGTGTTGTGTATATGGTGGTGTGTGTGTGTGTGTGTGTGTGTGTGTGGGGGGGGGGGTGGTTGTGGGGGGTGTGTGGGATGTCAAGGGCCGGAAGGCGGGGGTGTCTGGGGGTGGGGAGGCATTTCTTGGCTGAAGTCTTTGTGCTTGCCACTCTGTGTGCTAGAGTGTGTGTCTGTGTGTGTGTGTGGTTTTGTCCTTTAAGCAAGGAAGTTGAGAGCCTGTCTGAGTGAGTGTGATGGGGGAGTGTGTGTGAGGAGAGGAGGTGTGCTGTGTGTGTGTGTGTGTGAGAGAGAGAGGAGAGAGCGTGTGTGAATGTGTTGAGCCTGACTCTTCCACACCCACCACCCAGTGAATTAAAATTCAAGAGATGCCTTTGGTAGACGTCTGGTTTAAATGCGCCAGTCTCATTCATTGCAGCGACTAACCCAGGCTCTTTATCACATCGTTGTTTGATGCAAGGTTCAGAGCAATATGCACAGAGCCTTTTGTGTGTGTGTGTGTGTGTGAGTGTGTGTGTGTGTGTCTGAAGTAGAACGGAATTTAGGCTTAGCCATGTCAATTCCAGCTCTGTTTTTATTTTTCAAATGAAATATTCAGGGGTGCTTTTTTTCTCCTTTGCGTGTCGTGATTGAGTGTGTTGCTATAGTCATTTCAGGTCAATTCAACAAATAAATTAGATTCTTTTTTAGACATTCTCCTGCTTTTTTTCCAAATGTTTCCTTGTCTTTGTTCACCTCCTGTTTTTCATTCACTCTGAGTCAATGATAAGTCAACACTGCTCTTCAGATAAGCAACGCCAAGGAAACCACACACATACACACACTTACGCACTCATACCCACACTCTCACACACGCACAAAGGCAGCCAGTATACCCAGCAGCTGTTTAACATGGCGTACGGAACACAAAGTGACAAGCCGAGAGACAACGGCACTGGACAGAGACCGCGAGAAACACGAACAGCCAATCGTCATACCCCTTGAACATTGAACGAATCGCTACAGGCACTGTAAGATCATATGTCGTTTCATGCTATACAACACTGTGCTCAACTGGTTTTGCCTTGTATGCCACAGAAAACCTCTCTTCACAAGAGATTCGCGAGTTGCGAACTCCATTTTGTGCATCAAAGTACACACAATTCCAAAGATTTTTTTTCCTCTTTATTCCGGAGAAAGACCCCTTAACGAGATAAAGCAAACGGCAGTGATAGAGCTCACACAGCGACAGACATTTCACACATCCCTGGCTGCCTTCTGAACGAACGACTGAAGTGCCAGGAGAGGAACTTCCCATATCCCTCCTTCTGTCTCTTTGTCAGTTCCAACATAAATTATTTGGGAAATTACACACTAAACACACAGCAATTAAATATAAGCCCATCTAACCTATACGGCACCAATGTATTATTCAAATATATCAATTTTGCATTACAACATTACAGATGAATAAAACATGGCGGTGGTTGAGGATGGAAGATGAGGGGGTTGGGGTGGCTGGATGGTGCAAGCGTCCTATTAATTCTGATGAAGCTGTCAGTCACCCTTCTTCCCGAGGTGGGTGAAATGAAAAAGAAAATTAAAATAATAAATGATGGTATACTTCCTCAAACGGAAAAGCAGTGAGGAGAGAGAGAGAGGGGAGAGAGAGAGAGAGAGAGATTTTTGTTCCTGATGGAGGACTGAGAAATGAGGAAGGGATGGATGGCAGAGGGGCCCTAATGTTCTAACTTGTTCATTGAAATTCCTTTTGTGGTTCGGAGAGATAGAGAGGGAGAGGAGAGAGAGCGTAAAAGTGAGGCGCCTTCTGAAAACTGTGGCTCGGGCCTTTCATCTCCCTTTCCTCCGTACGCAAGATCAAGATCTTTTTCTGCACCCCCCACCCCACCCCATCGCCCCCAAAAAAATCTCAAATAGTGTCGCTCATGTGTGGCAATGTGACTGACCTGACTCCTCCACTGTTTCAGTTCTCTTTCCCCTCAAAACACAGAGATATGACTCAGGCCTTCATCCACACCCCCATCCCCCAGGTCCCCTTTCTTCCATTGAAATATCGTCCTCTAACACACTCTATTTGAAGCACGCTGGCAGTGTCTCCATGTGTCATCAGACTAGGTGGAGGTAATGCACTCTCTGCTCTTCATCTGCTGGCGAAGGCTGCATTAGACGAGTATTAGAAGCCATGGCAAGACAAAATTAATGGCCCTTCTTCCCTCCTCTGAAATGAGAGAGGATCCCCTTAAAAACAAACATTCAGTTCTCTTTTCAAAAGGCAGCTGATGTATGGGAGCTATGAAATGCCCAGTATTTCATTTCAGCCTCTGGTCTTGACAGATATTCTTGAACGATTGAGACTCTTTTTGTCGAGGAAAGGAGAATGCCTTTCTTTTTGCTGTTCTTTCCTTTCTCTGAGTGGCAGATGGCTGCTCTGAGCATACTAGAAACAGTCTTGAAAACAGCCTAATTTGACATAGAAGTAAACTGTAATACCAATACAATACTAACAATTTTATGCTCATGTTTGTCACAAAGCACAAGGTACAGTATATGAGACAACATGCATCCCCCTCTGGATTATTAAAGTATCTGTGAATGTGTCTATTTTACAATGCCCTACTCAAGATGAATCCCTTAGAGAACATAGTTATAATGCCAATGGCAAACCGTGACTCAACGCAAAGGATAGGTCAGTAATCACTAAATGTTCTGGGTGGGCCCATGCCAATCCATCAGGAAAGTACACATGAAAATCATAGCTTTAGTAAAGGGGTGTAGCATTAGCGGACCAAGTGTTCTCTGGTTGAAGCAACAGTCTTGGCTATTTGGCTTTTCTCACGGGCAGCAGTTGATTTCTTGACACCATTTCTACAGTCACAAGTGACAAGCGTCACGCCCAGCAAAGGAGTCCTGAAAGAACTGCCACATACTTGTGTGTGCTACAGATATGGAAAAAAGAAATACCCACAATAGACACTTTTATTTTGAAATCCTATGTCCTCCAGTAAGAGTGAAGGTTGTTACTTTTTTTGCCCTGTTTGAGTTTTGTAAAGCAGTAGCATGGAAGTCACTTTCCATTCTGCAAAGATCCTCCCAGTCAAGTGCCAACCAAATGCACTCGCTATAGGAAAGGGCTCAGCAAAACAAAGAAAAAGAGCCATTCCCTGACCAAGCAAATAACCCATGATTTGGGTCATTTTTGCCATCAAACTTCTGTGACAGCAGCAAATTTCTCTTCATATTTGACAAAGACATTGCAGATTAGAGGGCCACCGATATAAAAAAAAAAGTTTTTTTTAAGGATTGGTTGGCAGAAAGAGGCACAAATGCCTGTGACCCTCGTACTAAAATGGCTTATATATATATGCCAGGAAATCAATTTCCTGGAGTTTTTTTTTCCCCTAGTCGACAGTAGCTGTTAAAAAGTCTTTGCAAAATGTAGCTAGTAGCCAGTTGGCAGACAGCAAGCTACTTTGTGCATGAATTGATAATGACTGCTCCTGGAAAATCCTCAAATGATCCATAATCTCCTAAAAATATCCGCCCCCCAACCGGGATAGCAATTGTTAAAGCAACCCCCCCAGCCCCCTTGCCTGTTCCCCATCACAAATCCCGCTAAAAGACATCCCTGGAAGTTGTGAATTTCAGTGGTCATTCTTGGCTTTCATTATAATGTGGGGGAGAGGAGGAAGAAAGGGGTTTGTGTTCAGTGAGGTCGGCTCTGAGGAAGGGGTCTGACAGGCCTGTCTGGTTGCATTAAAACAAAACGCAGAGGAATATGGAGCTTTCCGTGTGAATGCACAGGCCAGTCATCTCATTTCACTGGCAATGTGGCGGTCAGAAAGAGAAAAAGAGGGGGTTGGCACATGTGTGTGTGTGTGTGTGTGTGGGGGGGGGCACTGACAGAGAGCGATAGAGAGACAGAGAGAGACAGAGAGAGAGAGAGAGAGAAAATGGTGGGGACAAAAAATATGAAGGAATATGAAGGAAACCCTTTCGGCTAATTATAAAACCTAAGCTTAATTGGAAACCAAAACGGTTATTTCATATCATGAACCCCAGCATGCTTTCCTTTCTGTCTGCTTTTATCTGCTCCATTTATGCAGATAGTCTTTAATGAGGCCCTGTTAGAATCACATACACATACACATAGACACACAAAGACTACCATGCAAAACCAAAAAAGTCAGTGAAACAAAAATAAATTGTTTCTCTTTCAGTCAACTAATCAAAGATTTTTTTTTTTCTGCATTGTCTTATCATTCAAAGCATAATGGGGAAAATGTTGAAACATCACAGCAATTACCTTCGCTGATTTTTTTTTATATAATACCAAATGCCAAATGAATTATGTAAATAATTTGATGTTGTATAACATAACACAGTTATAGTTTCAAGTTATAATGTTTGAATTGTCTATTTAAGCAGCAGTCATATTCCCTTATCAAATACAGCCCAGACAATGAAAGAACTGCACTGACTACAGAGAGGAAAACCTTCCCTAAGAAACACAATAAGCATCATTTTGTTAGCCACATCCAAAATGGTGGGAAGTAAAAAAGCAAGAACAGCAATTGCAGAGGGAGAGAGAGAGAGAGAGATAGAAAGCAGGAGAAAGAGAGAAGCCCTTTGTTTTTTTCCCTCTCCTGGAGTCCGTGCAGAGAACTCTGACTATAGGCTGGATGTTCTATATTTAACGTGGTGTTAATATAAAGGAGGACTGTCGAGAGAGTATTTGCAGGCTGTGTGCTGCTGGCTTCAGGGAAGCCTGCGGCGCCCCGGCACTCCCAATCCCCCGAGAAGCAGCGCGGCCGCCACTGAGCACCGAGAAAAATGGCTTTGATGGGGACAGGAAAGTCAGAGGGGGAAATATGGTGAGAGGGACAGAGAGAGAGAGAGTGTGTGTGTGTGTGTGTGTGAGGGAGAGAGAGAGAGAGGAGGGGGGAAGAGGGTGATACAGGCGGGAATAAGAGTGCCTGCTCAGGCAAATAAGGCTTTGAAGTATTTTTGTCACATGTATAAATAAACAGCATATGGATATACTGCAGCCTTCATAAGCAAAAAAAGAACGATGGATTCAATGTGAATATTTATTCTGTTGTGATTGAAAAGGTGACCTGATTAATCGACAGCGCAGTGAGTTTAAGCCTGTGTTAGCATATCGGGAGATTGCGCAACTAAAAACAATAACCCTCTTTTTCAGTTTCAGCTGCTAATCTCCTGCAGTAATTACCAAATAGTTAAATGAACACCTGCAGAATTTGTGACAGGACTTTGCCACATGTCCATCAAATGTTGTTTTGGTTTTTCGCACACTGTATCCACAAAAGCCGACAAAAGAAATGCAGGTCACAAAAGCAATTACTTTTTTCGAGTAGTCTAGTCAATTTGGAGGGAACAGAGAAACCGTAGAGGGATTTAGATTAAGTGTGCACGAGCAAGGCAGCCTACTGACTTACACAATGTCAGGTAGGCTAGTTGTGCCCTCTAGCTAATCGTACTTTTCCAGAATGGAGTGAATAAACAGTTTCTTTTCAAAACCTGAAGTCAGGCCTGATGTCAAACGCATCTCATAAAATTGCAGAATTACTTCATCTGAAATGCCACTCTCATATATTCCGGACAATCCCCTTGGCGTGAACAATCAAGTTGCCTCAAGTGTTCAGCATAAAATGTAAATCCTACCATCAAAGGCCTCTTTCATTGCCAATAGACCCCATGACATATATCAAGTATATTCTGTGCATAGAGGGAATTTTAAAAGTGAAGGGAGACTAAGTGGAGTATTTAACTAAACATTAATTTTAACTTAGCTAACGTTATGATCATATCTTGTGTGATGATAAACCATCTTTGTTGTGAAAGGCTTTTTGCTGTCTTTTACTCTTTCTTTCTTCAGAAACTGTCAGAAATTAATGGACTAAATTTATCTCTGATGGGATTTTGAATTGTAAGAAAATATCACTGAAGTGCTTTTAACTTTGACAAATTAATTACTGGCTTGTTTGTTGGAATGCACCTATCACTGTGCTTCATCAATGCTCAGTGCCGCCATCAAAAGTAAAGTGACAGGGGCCAGACAAGAAAAGAAAACGAATGCTTGGTATTGATGTTAATAATGGTAATAAACAAACGAGTTAGACTGAGTTGCTGTGATTTAGAGCAGTTTCACAAATGAGTTAGACTGAGTTGCTGTGATTTAGTTGAGAGCAGTTTCACAGGAAAGAAAAAAAAAATCCATCTGTTAAAACGTGATCCCGAGGAGCGGCTGAAACTGAAGCCGTTGAAACACCTACACACACACATACAAATCAAACCTCCAGCAGAAGAACAAAGGCAAATGCTTCCTAGGCCCCTTGCACACCTCTACTGCTCTGGTGCCTTGGAAAATGAAAAAACCTTCTCTTGCTAAATATACAGCCTTGACGTGGGAACGCGTGGGCAGGTAAAAGCTAAAGCTAGCACTCTGAAAAAAAAGTAGAAGAAGAGGAAGAGAAAAAAAAAGAAAAGGCTTTGAAAGATCGCTTGTTTCACCTCTTCACAATTGTTTACATGCATTCAGCTTGTTAGTTTAATTTGTGCTCTTTGGAAAAGTTGGAGTCTCTGGATACCATTTGAACTTTTAGAGTGTTTTGGCCTGTTACTTTTATGTAGGGAGCACTGTAAGAGAAGCTCTGCTACAGTAAGCTCCTGACAAGAGTCCACTAAATATGTATTATGATTCTCAAGAAATCATAATACACACACACACACATACACAGACACACACACACACACACACACACAATAACAGAAGACAATGTGAATGACTATATTTACTGATCATATTTACAGGAGAACTTTCCCAAACATTCTTGATCTGTTTAGGGACATTGCATATATCAAAAGCAAACACTTCACCTTGCTCGTGTGTCTCTAATTCTGAGGCCAACACTGAGGAATCCCATTAGTCCTTCTATGCATTTATATTCCAAAGAGTCAAACACATGATCTGTTTCACAATGCAGTGATAGCTTTAAAAAGGGACACATTTCTGGTGTTTACAGTTGTTTTGTATTGCCCATGATTAGACATAATGAAGTTTGATTAGGTTTGGTTTGGTCTGTACAATACCATTTACATTATCACATTTATTTGAATACTGTAACTGTAACCTATTTTATACATCATTTTTGATTGGTTGACTGAAGGAGAATTAGTTGCTCCACTCTTATTCCTTGTGTGTCTACAGAGGCCTTTAGTTTTTAGACATTTAATTTCTAGGTTTCAAGATGTGTGCCCCATCCACTCATTCACACACACACACACACACACACACACACACACACACACACACACACACACACACACACAGACATAAACACTGACACATACTGTAGCATCTAAGAAATATTAATTGGCAAACAAGGGTGTAGATTTCTAATATTAATCATATAAAACTAAAAATGCATAAGATGAACTTCACCTTTACCTGCAATATAATATAAACCAATCACAGATCAGCTAGGCAACCTTCCCTTCTTATGTCTTTCCACAGTTACATTTTCCACCTAACAGGTGCAAAGAACACAAATCTACCTGTAAAAATACTTTGTATTTATTCAAAACATGGCACCTAATTGTTATTCACGGCGCCTCTGGAGCCTGTGCGTGTTACAGCACCACGCAACACTACTTTGTTGTTGTTGTCCCTGATGTAAGATTATCCAGCTCTTGCCACACCAAAATACAGGATATCATAGGTGTTATGTAGATAGCACTAATAAAAACTTATAAAAGCCCGTGCAGTCCCTACAGTATATTTTTTTTCAGGCACTTTTATTTGAAGGGGGGGAGAGAGTGATGCACTCACTGCTCATCAAAGCCCTTCTGTCCCTCCATATCGACCACACTTCCATAAGGCTCCAGAGGTTGCTATCAGAGGGGGATTTGTTTTACAAGAGCTGTTTTATCAGCATGCTTTTATACATAAAAAAAGGAAGAGAGAGTGAGAGAGAGAGAGAGAGAGAGAGAGACAGGAATGTTATTTGGCCACCAAATACTCTGCTTGCTTCCAATGGAACAGTAATGCCGCAGTTAAGTAGCCCAGAGAATTCAAAGCAGGTACAATCTGTTTTTCCCTGCGGGTCTCTTGCTCACTCGCTCGCTCTCTCTCTCATGTCATCCACCCCAACAGTGAACGCTAGAGCCCAGTGCAGAGGCCTAGCCTCTATTTCCCTCTCTCTCTCTCTCTCAAAAAAAACAAAAAAAAAAACAGTGTACGCTCAGAGTGTGGACGGTATGCCAGCGAGATTCGCAAACAAGCCATTTGTTTTAATTCCAGGCCACACTGGCATTCCATTAAGTATTTTTTTTTTTTTTTTGTCATCACAAGCAACCAGCAATATACAGATTGTGAGCTTAGTTACATAGCATGCAACCAGCTGGCCTTATCCTTCTCATTGGCTTTCTTTTTTTCTCCGCCCCCGCCCCCGCCACCCACCATCTTTTTTCCTTTTTCTTCTCTCTTTTTCACACACACACACACACACACACACACACACACACACACAAACGCTTTTTTCTAGCCCACTGTCTTGCATGCCACTCTGAGCACTGCCATGAGCATTGGACAAAGCACAGACTCGCACGCCCTCTCTGCCGAACAAACGCTCTGATGAGATTGTGACTGAGCGTGGTGAGGCTCATCTGCGCAGAGGGCCCTCTAGGAGCTGCCATTGATGTTAAATTAGCTCACATTAGGGCTCTTCCTAGAAGCCAACCTGAATTAAACCTGCGGACGAACCCAAAGCCCCTTCAGGGGCAGTCGGGGAGGGCTCTCTCTTTTTTTTTTTCTTTCTTTCTTTCTTTTGAAACCACTGACACCACTCCCACCCCACCCCCCACCCTCAATCCATTATATATGTATCATTTATCTGGGTCCAGACACTGTCCAGAGCGAGAGCTTCTGGACATGTCAGATGAAGTGAGGGGGACCTTTTACTGTGCCAGCTGATGGATTCTCATTTGTTCTGGTGTGAAGTTAGGAGAAGGCTGTCAGTAGCTGTGACATGGTGGAGGGGGGGGGGGGGGGTATCGGGAGGGGAAGGGGCGGCATTGGTCAAGGAAGTAAGTGTGTGCCTTGGAGACAGACTGTGTGTGTGTGTGTGTGTGTGTGTGTGTGTCTGTGTGTGTGTTTCTGTCTGTGTGTATTTATATGCAGTGGGTGTTTCGAGCTATCTTATAACACCATGTACGACCCTCCCTTTTGATGACTGTGCAGTCATATGCATTGATAGATGTCCCAGCCAGGGCTATGAGGACCCTGTAGAGGAAACACACAGTCATGGCCAGTCATCGTAGTGATGTGGCACTCTCTCCCTCTGTCTCTCTCTCTCTCTCTCACACACACACACACACACACACACACACACACACACAATGGCCTTGTCCTCACTGATCTCTGCCGCATGCACTTTCTCCCACCCATTAACATCTCCAGACCTTGGCAGTTACCATAACAGCCCGTCCCCAGGTCAGACACGGCTGCCGAGAAGTGTGTGAGTGCGTGTGTGCGCATATAAGTGTGTGCCTCGGAGACCGACTGTGTGTGTGTGTGTGTGTGTGTGTGTGTGTGTGTGTGTACGTAAGTAGGCCTGTGTCTCAGAGTGTGTGTGCCTCTACTATCTGTAGCCCCATAGGGAGAAAGAGATCAGACAGAGCCCAGAGCAGAGGCAGTGGCAGTGGCAGCCCTGGGTAGCCTGGCTGAGACAAGCCCTGCCCAGCCCTTAGCAGTTTCACTGTCTCTGCCCTCCTGCCCTGCCTCCCCGCCTCCCCGCCGCCCTGCCTGAATGCCTGCCTGCATTGCTCCCTGACTGCCTGTGAGAATATGACAAAAGTCAATACGATCATAAATAACAAACAGGAGGAAAAATAGCCCAAATAAGGTCTGGTAAATAAATGTGTTGCTGTTGTCTCGTCCTCCACCTCTCTGCCTCCTCGCGTCCTAATGGTTGGCCTGCCGTCGCTTGCTAATGTTGCCATGGTGACTGGTCAGCGAGCCCATTAGTGGCAAAGTGTGACGGCGAGAGACGACTCTATTCAGCCGCACTCCCGGCCTCATGCATGCACACACATACAGGGGCGCACACACACACACACACACACACATACAATCATGCTCACACATACACACACTGTCGTTCTCTCACACACTCTCTCTCTCACACACACACACGAACACACACACACACACACACACACACACACACTCGTTCTTGTCACTCTCTCACACTCTCTCTCTCTCACACACACACACATGCACAGGGACCCAGCAGGGAGCACACAGACAGTCAAGGAGCAGAGAATGTTATCAACCCACCCTGGCTTTCTCATCAGCTATATGTTCACAGCCATTGCTGTACCACCAAAATGTATAAATATAATATGCTATATTTTTTTTCAGCAAAGCTTTGTTTCCAGGACTTACTGCTTGTGGGGATTTTATGACCCCTTTGCTGCTATATATTAATATATTGACAATCTTCCACGGACAATAGACTCCTACTATATGAAAAACATGGATCATCGAGGCATCTTTGTGTATCTGGAGGCATCAACGCCACATGATTACTTCTCCTTTTTTTTTTTGGGTTCGGAGGAGTGCTGCAATATTCCTCGGCTTGCCTGAAGTGCTCCATATACTGCCATGTTGACAACTTAATGATTATCCCTGGGAGGGCTTTGGTCTTCATCATGGTGATTCATAATGGAACGGCTCCTATGATGTCCTCTATACAGAACATATAGTCTAACCAACCCACCCACCCAGGCCAGGCACCAGTGATAGGAGACACTCCATGGGAGCACTGCACTGCAGACCACATTATCATCTTCTTGTTCTTCTTCTTATCCTTGTCATTCAATGTTGCATGTATATGTACAGTTTAATACATACTTTTTCTGAGACAGAGGCCCCTTGCTGGCTGTTAATGAGAGGGGGAGACACAGTGGCTGTGCAGTTTTCAGGGATGCAGATCGGGCTTCACCCTGACGAGCGGTGCGACACTAAATTGCTTCCCCGGCGCACCGGAGGCTCCTCCACCCCAGCTGTGAGGGCAGCATGAGGACACGCTAGAGGAGGACCTCACACACACACACACACACACACACACACACACTCACACTCACACACACACACACTGAACGACTGCACAGCCAAATGACATTTGCGTTCCAGCAAGCTGGTCTGTCTCGAAACATTCAAAGGCTTTTTAATCTAAAAGCAAGCTGACAGATGTCCGAATTCAGTTTGAACTTTTTGTTCTTATTTAGCAATCTATTCCAGTCGGGTGTGTAGCTGTTCAGAGACTAGACGAGTAAAGACAAAGAACAATGCCATCTTCTTCTCTCTCCGACAACACACACTCTCGCATTTTTATGCCCTACAGAAGTTTGCAGTGGACATTCCCTCACCTCATGAAATTCAGCGCACAGAAGATGAGGAACATCCACATTAGGCAATAAATATAAAAATATTAGCTTTTAAGAGCATTAAATGCCATATTAAATAGTTTGAAATGGAGAAAATAGATGTATTACACTATCTACATATTTACCTAGGGTTTATGTAAATACATTAAGACAGCTCTAAGTAATGCTCTAAACAATGCATTTTTGGTGTAATTTGACCTATCTGCACCGGGTTTTTTGAGAGGACACTTTGTATTTTTGTGTAAAAAAAATGCTACATGTGTTACATAACGCCACTGCTATCAGGCAAATCTAATGTGTTGTCTCCACATTAGCACAAAAGAAATGAAGCACTGTAAGACCTGAAAGCACTGTATCAGACCAACACACTCAAAAATGGAGCTTAAGCACAAGCACTTTTTCATAATACTTAAGATGGAATTATCTTGTGTTGCATATGGAAGCCCATTTCCGTCAATAAAAAATGATTAGAAAAAAGTTGTAATAATGAGATAACAAGTCAAACTTATGAAATAGGAAAGTCAAATTTATGAGATAAAAAGTGAAAATTAGTCATCGTTTGCTGATGAGAAAACAAACTTAAACATGGCTTTACCACATATAAAATGCTTGATTTGCTTGCTGTTTTGCATGGAGTTAAGCAAGCAAACCCTTGAGAGGCGACAGAAGAATAAAACGGACGTGGCTGAGGTGACAGCATTCATCGAACAGCAGCTGCAAACGTCTGGCCAGTGTCATGGATACTGACGGATGTAGCAAAAGTGTTTGTTAATGGAATTGTGACTGACAGAGAGTTTGAATATTGCTACGATTATTGGATGGTGAAGGTGTTGATCTGAGATCAAGAAACCCACAGACTACGACAGTGTGTTGTACAGCTGTGGTCCTTTCAACTGTACATCTTGCGTTCAGATGTCGCTAGGTTCACATTGCATGCGTTCAGGGCCATTGAGCTGTGACCTTCCATGACTTTCCAGTGGCTTATTGTTTCCGCTCCAGCAAGCGATTAGAGCATGTGTTCTTCATATTTTAAAATCTACATCAAAAACCTGTCAAGGGTACGCTTGCTTAATACAACTCAATGTGAAACAATCAGTAAATCAAGCATTTCATTTGTGGTAAAGCCACGTTTGAAGAGTGCTACTCGTCAATATAATCCATTTTTATAATTTTGACTTTCTTAATTCATAATTCTGACCTTTTATCATATAATTATGACTTTCTCTGTCATAATTTCAGCTATCAAATCTCATAATCTTTCCTTTTTAGCTCATAATTTTGACTTTTTTATTTTGCTGGCAGAAGTGGGCTTCCATAGTTGCATTACCCAGTCTGGACAAAAAAAGAAGGTAATAGTTATTTCCCAGACAACACTCTTCAAAAAAGGTCACTGCTCTTTGCTGCTGGTCAGCATGTAACAAACGCCAGAGGACAGGCCTTGTCAGAAGCTGGGCTGTGTTTGGGGGGAGGCTGCCCCTTTGCATTGATTGGCAATGCAAATACTTGTTACTTCCACATGAGGAGGCTGTACAAATACACAAACACACACACACACACATACAGGCACACGCACACACATACACAGTGCGCACCCGCACACTCATATTCTGGGTCACTGCTTCCCTAGCTCTGCTGACGTGCGGCGTAATTGAGCCACTGGCCCTGTCTGAATCAGGAGGAAGGTAGAGGTTTGTGGGGGTGGTGGTGGTCGGGGGTGGGTGATAAAGGGTGGGGGTCGATGGCAGTAGCTGGGGCTGCTGGTTGGTGGGGTGTGTGGGGTCCACAGGCGGTCCCCTGTCAGGCCCTCCCGTCAATCAAACCTCGCTCCCCGTCCCGCTGCGAATAGTTTATCGTGGCAAATCAGTCCCAATTTCTGCTGACAAATGTTCTGTTGTGCCCGTGCTTTCTGGGGCCTCCCACAGATCTGCCTTCCAAATGAGACGGAGGGCCCAGGCAGCAGCAGCAGCGGCAGCAATAGCAGCCGCAGAAGTAACATCACGGGGGCAAGCGTCGGCAGAGGCTGGGTGGGGAGTGGGCTCTGCCGCCCAGGGGGATGTCTGTTTTAACATGGACCACTGTTCCTACACCCTGCTGAAAGTATGGCTTCAAGCTGTCTACATGACCCTGTGTCCTCTCGCTCTTTCATTCTCTTTCCCTTTCCCTCCATCTCTCTCTCTCTCTCTCTCTCTGTTTCTCTTGCTTGTGTTTACTCTCTTACTCTTTACTATCTCTTCTTTCTCTGCATTCTGGTTTTCAATTAAATTTAAAGCTTCACCAGTGTGACTGTTCAAAATATTGGTACGCTTATAAAAATTTTAGAACATTATACAGACATAAAAAAACAATGGAAAAAAGGAAATTACATGATTTTTATAAACGAAATGCACGCACACACACACACAAACACACACACACACACAAAGGCACAAATTAGACAGTAGAACAACATGAACAGAACGTTAATGAAATGCTAGTGTCCGTGACTCACTGTCTCTCGGGCCAAGACAGACTGCAGCGGATCGAGCTGCCTGAGGCTCTGTGTGTCCCTCTCCTAACAGAGCAACAACAGTCAGCTCGTCCACATCACTCAGGACATGGACATGTGGGGATAGCGAGGGAAAGATTTAAAACATTTTGGTAATACTGGGTAAAGTATTTATGATGTAGGAAAATGCATTGTCATGGTAGTGGTGGTGTGGCAGACGCATATGAAATGGCCTTTAGTGACAGAATGTTTTATTCTGCATTTGGCTGGAATCAGTTTCTCTTTATTATTAAGTTACTGTTACTGACAGTGAAGAAACTCCCTACCATTTTATTATCTTATTATCTTGACAGACCAATCTTATTCTTTAGGCTGTCATTTGGTTTGACAATGTTTAAATTATAATCTTAATTATTTGATTCACCATATAATATTTTCTGATTTCCCAATGACAATAGTGAGTTACTACTGTTAGGGCTTTTGCTTAAAAATATCAGTTCACAGAAAGATCACCA
Organism: Tenualosa ilisha; assembly: GCA_015244755.2. Taxonomy (NCBI): domain Eukaryota; kingdom Metazoa; phylum Chordata; class Actinopteri; order Clupeiformes; family Clupeidae; genus Tenualosa; species Tenualosa ilisha. The sequence continues at coordinate 2,422,968 of PYXC01002775.1, read as the reverse complement.
GTTTTAGGCCCATAATTTCCCATATGTCTAAAAGCATTCCAAATGACAAAATTGGTGAAATCATGTTGAATTATGCCAACTTTGCATTTTAATCGTTTTATTAAAATTCATCTGAAATATTGTATATGCTTGATCTCCTTCATCACTGAATTAGAAAATATGTCTGCCAAGCCATACTTCTGGAACATTCCAGACTGTGTGTCTGGATGCTTTCAAAAGTAGGTTTTTAATGTGGTTATTTTGGTGACCGATATGTTTTCTGCCGCTTTTTTAATCTGTCTTTTGGAATTGGGCCTTGCCTGTGCCAGGGCCATTATTTGTCTTGCTAGAGAGTTCCTCACCTCCATGGTGAGCCTGGTGCTGGCACACACCTGCACAGTCGAGCGTGCCTGTTCAGGGACCAGGCAAGATGGATTGGCACTCCTGTTAAGTGGGCCTTGCAGTGGACCTCATTTCCGATCTCCCCGCAGCCACACTTGTGTCTGGCCCAGCCCAGCCCAACCCAGCTCAACCCGGCCCGGCGCGCCAGGGAGGGATGGTACCGGCTGCTGCAACCAGAGAGCAGCCAAGGCCAGGTTCTGGTTGGCCCGAGAGGAGAGAGATGGCAGACATATATACACACAGCGCACACAACACACATATACATACATATATGTACACAAAACACACACACACGCACTGTCTCTTATTCCCCGTCTGCCGGCACCCGACTCCCATCTCCCAGCTAACCCAGATCATGGTCACATGACTCAATTCCACAGACACAAGGCCTGTCTCCAGCCACAACCAGAAATAGGCTAAAGAAACTAAAAATAAGAAACATTCATAATTCATTTTTTTCCCTTTCCCAAACCTGTGCTGTGTGTGTGTGTGTGTGTGTGTGTGCGCGTAAGAAAATAATAAATAATAAAAATAGCCACATCCACCCGGTTGTAGCACTAATGGCCAAGATTGGTGGATTATTTCATTTCGCTGCCATTTTTCACCGCAAGCGGTATAGGCCCTGCCAGGCCGAGACGCCACCCATTTTTTTCCTGCCGACTGGACCTTTACAGCGTGGGGGCTGTGTATTCAGGCTCCGTCTGACTGCTTCACAATGCCTGTCAGACGCTCAATGGCTGGCCCCATGCATGTTCCCCTATCAGCACAGCGGCTGTCCGTGAGAGGGACCGTCGCACCTCGCACCGCTCCGTGGCAAAAACAGACGTGGCGAACGCGGCTCCCGTCTCGTCTTACTCATAAAAACCCTCGTTTGCTTGCCGTAAATCAAAATGACCCCAAATAGTATTACTTTAGCGTTCAGCGTTATGTTATTATTGTTATTTTTTTCCGCTCTGTGCACTATTTATTTTTTTTAAAAAGGAGGTGCAAAGTGCAAGGCTAGCTCTCTGCTAAATACCTTAAAAAGCAAAGCCCTAGGGAGGCCGCGGCTGACTAAATATGTGGCTAATCCAGCAGAAGAGAAAATAAAAACAGGACTAGAGAGAAGAGAAAAGAGAGAGGGAAGATGGAGGGAATGGAGGAAAGAAAGAAAGAAGGAAACAAGCACAGAGCCAGTGCTTTAGCTTTATGTATTTTTATTTATTTTATTCTTTTTTTTTCTCCTTTCTGCTTTTTTGGTCTATTTTCGTCTCGCTGCTCCAGGGGTGCGAGGGGATTGAAGTCCCTGAGGAGCACTCACTCTAGTGCTGAAGCTCTTTGCTGTGTACATTACAACCCTCTGTCATTACCGCCTCTCACTAAGCCCCCCTCTCCCCCGACCCTTTCAAACCTCTCCCAGCTTGACCCCTCCACACCCCCCACTGCCCTGATGCCAGCCTCTCTGCATGCTACCACACCATGAGCCCTGCACTGTAACCCCCCCTTCACACACACACACACACACACACACACACACACACACCATTGCTATTGCCTCTACAATAAGCCTCACTTACAGTCAAACTTCTCAGAAGAGTTAGAACACACACACACACACACACTATCGCTAACCTCCTGTTTGATTATTTCAGAGAAGCAGACGGTCAGACGGCACGGCATCACCCAACGCTGGCCGAAAGTGACCACACAGTGGTAACTCTGGCCACACAAATATAAACCCATTAAGGCCACAGCAATCCCACAGACCCACTTGACTGTCATTCCGATGAATCAAGGCAGCTGAGGAAAGAAGGACCCCCACACTCCACATAGAGCCATCAACCTTCGCCAAGCACCCCTTTGAAAATCATTGGCTCCCAGTCAGACAGATCATATATACACTTTCAAGATTAACTAAAAGCCTTTTAAGCATACCCCCGGCACTCCCTTAAAACACTACATATCCATTCTCCTTCTACTTATGCCAATCATTTCCCATGCATATTTGATGGCTGTTAAGGGCTAACACAGAAACTGTGGGCAAATGGGACACACTTTATGAGCCGAGGCGCCTTGGTGGTTGTGCATCAGAAGTTTTGCAGGGACCTGTTTTTGTCTTTTACCACACACACAAACACACTTGTGGACGAGTCCACTTATCATGCAGTACATTTATCATTCAAATGGAAACACCACTCGTGCTCCTAGCTCCCCCCATCCCCCAGACCACCCTCTCTGCAGCCCTTGCCTCGGCACCTACCCGGGGGCCAAATTCTAACGAGACACACACACACACGTGCGCACACGCATACACACACACACACACACTTACACACCAACACCACCAACACCACTCACACACACGCGCGCACACACACACCGGCGGCTGCAAGGCCTCCCACCCCATGGGTGGCGATTGGCTTCCTGCGGCCCCTTCTCCTCTCTCCTCCTCCTCTCTCCTTCTCCTCTCTCCCCTCCCTGCTCACAAACACGGCCTTGAATTATTCAGTCTTTGCGGCAGGCTGGCCGGCTGATGAGCAGGTGGATTTGAAATTCCAGGCGTCTGAAGCCCTGCGGACGCCGCTGCCACTGCTCGGGGGCCGAGAGGACCACGGACGCCACCGACGCTGTCTCTGTGTCTCTCTCTCTCTCCCTCCCACTCTTTTTCTCCCTCTGTCTTCATCTCTACACCTCTCTCCCTCTTTTTGCCTCCCTCTCTCCCTCTCTTTTTCCCCACCACTGTCTCTCTGTCTCCTTTCAGCATCACTCAAGGCCAGCCTACGCATGGCACAGTGCTGGCCCACACTGCTACCATCATGTCCATTACTACTCTGTGTGTGTGTGTGTGTATGTGTGTGTGTGTGTGTGTATGTGTGTGTGTGTGCATGTGTGTATATGTGTTTCTCTATGTGGATATCTGTCTGTCAGTGTATGCATTGTGTAACTGGATCAGTTACATGTCTGTGTGTCTGTGTGTGTGTATATGTCTGTGTGTTTTTAAGGAATCGGTCCGGACAAAGATTAAAGCCTTTATGTGCATTATACACATATGTGTGTGTGTGTGTGTGTGTGTGTGTCTCAAGGTGCATATGCATGAATCTGTACATGAAAAGCTGCACATAAAAGATGAAGAGAAAAGGGTTGAATGTATTTCTAAACGAGCACATGGAAGAAGAAGGATGCCTCTAATCACATGTAAATTTGAATGCATGAGCCCATCTGCATAACACTATATGCACGCATGTGTATCTCTGTGCGTGCTTACATCTGTGTGTGCAGGCTACAAAAACAATTCACATGTGTGTGGGTGTGCTCATGTAGAAACGAGAGAGAGAGAAAGAAAGAGAGCGAGAGAGAGAGAGAGAGAGAGAGAGAGAGAGAGAGAAAGACAGGGTAAAAAACACGAGAGCTGGCATGTTTAAAGCATATGTCCTAAGCACAGACCGTCAGAATCCTCCCATCCTCAGGGCTAATGTGTCCATTATTACCATAAGCCGACGTACTGAGCTCCTAACAATCTACTTTCAATGCACTGTTTGAACCCCCCCCACTCTACTCTACCTCAAGGTCCAGTGGCTCAAAAATCCCACAAGGATGCGCCTGCTGTGTTTATAAATGCAGAGCATCAACACAATCACTGGCATTATGGTTGCGTGTTAAAAAGAGGCTGAGGACACTGTTTTTTTTGTATTTCTCTCTCTCGCTCTCTCTCTCTCTCTCTGCCTGTCTGTCTGTCTCTCTCTCTGTCTCTCTCGTTCTCTCTCCCTCTCCGCAGCTTAGTGATGAAGAATTTTTGGGGTAGGATTTGTCATGAGCCTATGCTCTGCTGGATAAATCTGCTGTACTAAAGCGCCAACTGAGACCAACTGTGACGCGCGTGGCGTCCGTGGCACCCTTAATCTACATGGTTAAATGCTCAAAAAACAAACAAACCATCAGGTGGGTTCAATACATACGCCAGCTAAACACGGCACAGGAAAGTATGCACAGTCACACACACAACACACACACACACACACACACACACACACTCAGAGAGAGAGAGAGAGAGAGAGAGAACTTCATTTGAAATCTCCCTGTACTGTGCTTCGTTTGAATGCTCGGTGCATAACTGTGGTGAGCTGTGTTAAAATTACATCCGGGTTATTTTTTTTGTTATCTTATCCAACAGAAAGCATTGCACTTTTTAGCGCCTGTCAGCACCTCTCTTTTTCAATGATCCCCTCCTCTCCGCCCCCCCCATCCTCTTTTTTGTCACCGAGGCGTTCAGTGTGACCGGTTTGTGCAAACACACACACAGAGCAGACTGCTGCTTCACAAGCGCTTAGGAACCTGGGAACCTGCGATGCAACATCTCTCAGAGGACAAATGGATGACATTGTGACTGCCTGCAAAATGCTTTTTTTTTGTTTTTTTGTAGTTTAGTTTGTTTGTTCTCAAAAGAGAAGAGAAAGCTCAGCAGTACATCCAGTGCATACATTCAGGTGTCACATTCACTCTATACATATCTGTGTCAATAGCCGAGGGGCTATCTAGGTGCATTTCCAATCACGACACCGGTTTAAGATGTCACATAGCATTAAAAATCCTTTCCCCTCCCCAACAAAAAACAAATGAATTGGCGCTCCAAGAGTTAATGATGAAGCGTAGCCGTTAATAACTCATAAGTCGTCTCCTGGGGAATCCTAGTTTACATTAATTACACTATCGCCCCTGGCGAAGTGCACATCAAGCAGTATTTCGCAAACAAACTACTGGCATATCTACTTACCGTCAGCATGGAAAGAGGGGAGGGGGAGGGCAATGCCGAGATTTAAGGGTGGCAGGCTGACAGCTGGCCTCTCAAATACTTTTTTTTCCACAAGACCAACCTTAAGCGAGCTGCTTGCGCACTCTGATATAACTCATAACTTCTCTAACTTTCCTTCTCTCTACTCTCTCTTTCTTGCTCTCTATCTATTTCTGACTTGTACACCCCATCACCAAAAAATGCTACACTGTCTTTTGGCTATTACATCATTGATGATACAGGCTTAGTGTCTGGCTACAACTACATTTGGGTATCACTATCCTTGTGTTTGCTTTTTGCGTGACACACACTGATGTATGTGTGCTGTGCCTCGATTCACTCATGTATTTCTCTCTTTCCGCAGGAGAGCCTCCCGAGGACAGGCACAGCGAGTGTGCGTGTGTGTGTTAGTGTGTGTGTGTGTGTTGGGGGGGGTGGGTTTAGGTAGGTAGGGGAGATGAAGTGTAGTTTCCACAGCAGAGTCTGACACATGTCAATGGCTTGCTGTTGCATTTCAGTGAAATGCCGGAAGGTTCTGTACCACATACGAACCTCTGGCGGGCTCAGCGTGAGTCACTACAGGATGCGGACAAAAGTGAACAGAATGACAAATGTTTCATTGCAATGCTTTTTTTCCCCAGTCTCTTCACACAGGTGACTACTTTGTGTGAATGTGTTTGTGCATGTGTGTTTGTGTGTTTGTGCATGTGTGTTTGTGCATGTGTGTTTGTGTGTTTGTATTTGTATTTATTGTGTGTATCTTTTTAGGCACAAAAAGAGAGATTTGTTTGGCATATGTGTGTGTCTCGTTTGGCATGGCTAAATGATTACCAAGGTGTACACATTACATCTATGCATATACATTTATACATGGAGGGGAGGTAAGTTCAACCTCTCATTTCCCTCTGCCACGGAAGAGTCTATCTTTAATCTTTTACGTCCCTTTTTGTATCTTAAATCTTTAAAGAGCCAGATGCTTTGGGAACTCCTCCCTTTAAAAAAAAAAGAGACTAGCCAAGCGTGCACGTCTCGGCCCACGTTTTTGCCCGCTCCAATCATCTCTGCGTTCATCAGCATATTCTGTTTAATCCCAGAGGCAGGTCAGAGCTAACGGATACCCTGCGAGGTGGGCAAGTAGGCACAATTAGTCACTCTACCTTCAACACATGGCACTGGCTACATCAAACTGAGTCTGCATGAAGCCCCCACCCCCACCCCCATCTTGTTACTACACAGTTACAGCCTCCCCTGCAACACATCCCTTGGCGTTTTCTCAAAGAACAACTTTTTTATTATTCAAATGCTCTTTAAGAAATAAGGGCCTCAAGCTTCAAGCTGGCAAACTTGAAGGATAAAAGAAAATCGGCTTGTTTTTTTCCCCATTTCTTTGTTAAACGAACTCACCAGAAACATTCAGAGTTAGCAGTGGCATATTTGCATCTTTAATGCGAAACATGTGCCTAATGGCTGCCTTGGCTCTCCCTTTGTCAGGTTCACACAGAGATCCCTGCTTCAGCCCAACACCACTGACGCTACTGCGCCACAGGGGGTTTTGATCTAGCTGTGTTGAGCTGTCCAGTTTTGCTACCCTTATTCGTTGTTATCTTTAGCAACGAAAACAAGACTGATAGGAACATGCCCTGACAAGACAGAAATACACATAGGATTCTTTTGTGCCCGACTGACACATTCATATTTCCTCATTCTCCTCTCATTCCTCCTATTTTTCGTTTTTGAAAAGGGTGGGGTTGGTATCTTCGGTATCTTCTGTGTGTGTGTGTGTGTGTGTGTGTGTGTGTGTGTGTGTGTGTGTGTGTGTGTGTGTGTGTGTGTGTGTGTTTTATTTTTTCGCACTGAGAGGAATGAATTACAGAACAAATGAATAGGTTTTTAGTATCACCGGCTCTGGTGCATGTGTACAGCACATGTGATCGATACAGGCAATCTACCCCCATAGAACAGTCTGATGGAGCAGCCATCAACCTGCTCCATCCCCCCACCCCACATTCAGGCCCATCCCCCTCATGTCCCTCCTAGGCTTCCATATTGATGTCATTTTTTTTAGAAACACGTTGCATGTTCTCTGAGCTCCAGGGCAAACCTGGATGATGGAGTGAGAGAAAGAGAAGGGGACCAAGGAAGAAAAAGAGGAGGAATAGAAGGAGGAGAGAGAGAAGAAAAGGGCAAAGATGACTTACCCCTGGCAGTGTCTTCTGTTCATGGAGGGCGTTCTGGGCCTTGATGGCAGACTCACGGGCGCAGTAGGTGAGGAACGCGCAGCCTGGAACACAGGACAGAAGGGCATGGCCACACGTCAGCCTCGTTTAACACCCAGCTTCCAGCACAAAGGACCCTGGCCACTGGCTCAGGGTCACCCTCATGCTAAACGACTGAAAATATTTCAACGACAGAAAAAAAGGCATGGCAGAGGGGAAGAAACGTTAAAAAAAAAGAAAAACATGAGAGCGTGTGTCTTTATTCTCTGGCATGCTCCAAAACGACAACAACAACAACAACAACAAAAGGCATATGTGTAACATGGAGGCTGAGCGACTGCGCTGGAGTTGTTTAAAAATGCATATACACACCAGCCGAAACCTTCGCCGAGACAAAACAATGGGAGCACGGAGCAATCAATCAAATCCCTAACCCCAGGGCTCCCCATCATCCTCACTTAGGCTCAGCCTGCGTCAGTCAGAGCCTCATCCACAGCCCTCTATGAAACCGGCAAACCAGGGGGAGTGTGTGTGTGTTTGTGTGTGTGTGTGTGTGTACATATAGGACGGAACTGTGTGTGTGTGTGTGTGTGTGTGTGTGTG